>PKRV01000557.1:786889-838134 GCA_003709505.1 Hyphantria cunea | reverse complement strand
TATATATATATATATATATATTATGTTAGATATTATTATATCGTATTGTTCGATGTTACCTGTACAGTAGTAATGTGTTAACATTAATATAAAACAAATAGCAAATATCTCATAATATCAAGGTATTCAATAATTTGTTACCAACTACAAACACGTTACCCTTGTTGAAATTTAAAAGGAAATTGAAAATGTGGCTTTTGCAACAGATGTTTTACTCAGGAAATGTATACTTATAAAATGATAATAACTATCAAGACTGGTAAATTTTATATCGTATATAATTCATATATTAATAATATGGCAACACATAAATTTTGACATGGTAATTCCTGACATTCATTTATAATTACCTTGACATGAGCTAAGCCATTAAATCAAAAGTTGAAGTTGACATAAGCTAAATAGTGTTTGTATTTAAAATATGTTATGATAAGAGAGTTTATTTAAAAAAAATTGCTTATCAGAACAGACTGGCGAAAAATGTGATTCCTTTTAATACCACTTTACAAACCTAATGCACTTTGTACCGTATCATCTCATTTCATTTACTAAGCAGTTGAATTTTTGAGTCAATCTATGCCGCTTCGCATGACCATCCTGTAGTACTTGTCGCTATTCTGCTATTTATGGGGCACTTAAATTCCATGAGGCTGTATCTTCCAGGTGTTGATTGCAAATGATGTGTGGAGTTGGACGTTCAATATGTATATTGGATTATGTACAAGATTTGATTGGGTGATATTTTATTATAAATTATGCATGAATGTAGACTATAAATTATTATAATCGGTCCAGTCAGATTGGCCGTAAACAGTTGGGTACTGTTTACGGCCAATCTGACTGGACTATCTTTTAATAAATGTGTTGTGACCAAATTAAGGTCAATCAATTAAAAATGAGTCATCACAATTGGTTCGCCCAGTGCAAAAGTTATGAGGTATTAAACAAAAAAAATACATTCGAATTGATAACCTCCTCCTTTTTTGAAGTCGGTCAAAAATTTATACTTACCTACATTATAGATAAGGTTTAATCTTAACAGCTAGCTATTGTTCACTGCAATGGTGCAATATTGGAGCTGTCGCCAGAAAACCACAGTGACATGACGCGTGTAGTCATTAGCGTTGACTGATGACCTGACTACTGCAGTCCATATAATTTAGTAAGGATTGACATTGTTGCCAATGAATTTATTGATAAGAGTTCTAGGTATAAAATAAAGAATATAACAGAGGTGAAGGTACTCCTATAGTCATCATTACATAAAAATGCTTCAAAATTTTAGTAAGACACTTTATGTTCTGTTAAAGGGTTCAAGTTGGAAGAGAAATAATTATTATAATATTGCGAAATTCAATGTTTGTCTATACATAGTTTTCATAACGTGTTTTTTTTTAATACAGGCCATCCAAATTAACCCCACTTATTGGAAAGATGGGGCAGAACCTAAGAACATTGGTCACCGTACTCATCACGAATGCAGGCGATATTTTAGAAATATAAATAAGAAGTATTATAAAAAGGCATGCATTACTCTTGTAATATGAGACTGACAAATTTAACTGGAAAATGTTGTTATTTAATTATTAACCTATAACTACCTTTCCGATATTGTATATGTGTTTTTGTGTATATTCTAGTTAAGAAAGTTCAATAATAAGAAACTATAACTCAATGATATAAAAATATAATAAATTGATGCGGCTTCTGCTTTGGACTTTTGGGTTTCTATTATATTATACAATAATTTTTAGTTTGAAACTAGACGTCAATATAAATGGCAGATGTCGTAAATATTATAATTGATTGCCAAGGTTCTCCGATCCTTACTCTCATTGAATTTTAATAGTGGAACAACACTTACGCACGTTAAATTTAATTCTAGACATGCTTATTGTTTTGTATCATTTTAAGACTAAATTTACCATCTTTATTTTGCTATTTGCTTTAGCAATTAATCTTTTAATACTTGAGTTAATATAGCAACTTTCTTATATCCACTAATCCACTAAACTAAAATAAATAAACTGTAATTATGAGTATTTACACTACATTCTCGACACGAAAAGTAAAATATATGTAAATACAGTTTCTTATATTTTTCCTTTCAAATATTAGCAAGCTTAAGTAACGAGATAGACAGTACATGCCCTATCTTCCAATCAATCGCTCGTCTTTTCTTATCATCCGTAATTACAAATAACCATTACAAGAACGTTCCTTCCCTGACCGAATCACAACAAAAGTCCATTAGGGAGTCTCACCATACGGATTAATTAATTCACACAATTCTCTCTCCATTTACTATATCGACCCAAGATGTGCCCTATTTTGGGTATTACTACGTAATGGTCAATGGTTTCTGTGATTTCCTTAAAGTTTGGATTTTGTCAGTTTTAGGATGTTATTTGTGATTTAATTATATTGTAATAGAATTATTATTTTGTGAATGAAATTAATCGAATACTTTTTTTGTAAATTAATTTAGTGACATTTGATGTAGTTCAGTAGGCAAAAACATTCTTTCTAAGGAAGGTCTAGCCAGGAACTAGCAAAGTCTATTGACGATGTGTTTTTATAAGAGAATTGCACTATGGTTATACACTAACGAAACACTCTGCATGTTACTAGTATTTCTAACCTATTTTTTGTTAATTAATTTCATGAATTTAATTCCTTCATCGGTTATGATTCTGGTGAAAGAAAAGATAATTAATTTATATAAATGCAATGAATTGAGTAATCCATGTTTGGCAATCTGGCAACGAAGATATAATTAATTGAAAATTAATTCAATGATTTCGTTCAATTCATAAGTTAATTAATCACTGTCGAGTAAATAAAACCGCACAATACCGTGTCCATGACTACGGAACATATTCTTCATTTTGTTTTCTAACGAGATTTCATTATATTTTATATTAGATTTTTTTTATTAACGTATTAATATGATAGAGACCTTTTATCTAAGAAATATTACCGAGACCGAATTATTTTCAACACCCGGCAGAAAAAATAATTTGCCACTAAAAAGTTACTTGTAGAATGTAACGCTTAGTCATTAGGCTTATCATAATGACAAATAAATGATGACTAAGGGCTCAGACAGGGTGCCTAGGTCAGTATTTGTTCTTAACCTACTACTGTCTCGTGCCAATGTCATTAAAATATTGTAAATAATGATATGATAGTTATTCTTATATAATTATAGTTATTCATACTTATTAAAAAATCTATCTTTAAATAAAATGTATGTGTGTTTCTGTCTGCATTGACTATTGTCAAATATTATTTGATCGATATAAATCAGGTACAAAACATGTCTTCAAAGTTTATTGATTGAAAAAATCAATATACAAGGTAGGTAAATCGAAGACAAAAACTGGTATTACATATCACATTAAAAAATCATTGTATTTTACTGTCTAACTTGGCCATTACTTTAAAGCTAAATTCATGGTTCAAAGTGCCGATCTAACTTTTCACTCCCTCACTTCAGTCTGGCTAATTTGCAGTGGTATTGTTTGTATGCCGTTCAGTGTCCGAAGCTTAGGATTCTCACCCTATCAAGGGAGGGAATTCCATTGTTTTGGACAATGGCTCTGCTCATTTAGTGCACAATGGTGGCAGGTAGAGGTATACCTAGCCAACGTGCTATGAAGTCTTAAGGATTTATGATTGTTTGAAGGTTTTAATTGGTTTGTAATTTCAAGAAACTGTAAGAATTTTATTTTTTGTTTTATTTTCGAGTTGGGAAATTACCTTTTATTTTATAAATATACGTTTCAATCATCGTAAGTGACTACAAATACCAATGGACACAGACTAAGTATCTGCTTATGAAGGAGGGAGGTTGTTGGGCCACTGCAACGTTATTCACTTGACGAATGTTTATGAAAGTATTAACATATTTTTTTCTCTGAAGCCGATTTTTTTGTCTTAGCCAGAAATTCATTGGAAGTTTTAGTTAAGGACTGTCTCCTGGTGCACCAATTCAGAAATAAGTAAATTCGTCACTACCCAATTTCCAAAACATATACCGACTCTCCTAATCATTACCACATATACCGACGACTCTCTGATTGTCCTTCCATAAAATGTGTGTTTATATTCTATTAGGTGGTTTATTGCCTGCCAACCCTTTTTGGGATTTCCCTGGGGCAATAACATATTCAGTTGACGGTTTGCTACAGGCAATTTTGATAGTTAAATTAAAAAGATCTTGATTTAAGGCATTTCGGAATTGCAGGACTATAAAATTTTAATTAATTTGACTGCACGGTTGGCGTTGTTGTTTATTCAACAACGCGCTGCTTTCTATTGCATTAAGAGTTGTTGGTTCTCATACATGAAACAACACTTTTTCCCAAATAGTTCTTCTGAGTCTGTGTTTTCTTTGTATCCGTTTCGTGTATGTTTGTAAAGTCCTTCGTCATAGAGATATTATTATGCTTTTCTTAAAAATCCGAAAACTGTATCTGTGGCCAAGGTAATATTAAAGACAAAAAATAAAGTACAGTCTGCAAATGTCGGTGACGTTATTATCACATGTTTTTATTAGATACATCTATGTTCTTGTACAACTCTTGGTTAGCGAACTTAACTTAGTTTGTTTTACGATCAATACGTAGTCTAACGATGTAAAAGTAACTTTATCGTTGTTTATGTGTCAGGAAATGAAGGAAAGAATTTTATATTTGATAGTCTATTGAAGACAGTTTCAATCTTTGTACTATTAATACAAGTCGTAATTACCTACTATGAGGAGTAATATAGTAATCAAAAATTGTATCAATCAGTAGAACCAGGGTATTAAAACATAATTTTTAATTAATTAATACTTAATTATCTGTGCGATTTTTAAACTATCAACATATTATTTATATGTCATATTAATAGTATGGATTATCACCATTCCTATGAATTCCGTAGGTGTTGCAATAAGCTATTAAAGGAGAATATTATACAGGACAACATCGCTGCATAGATAGGGAAAATTTGAAACAACAGACCCTTTACGAACCAGCACAGTATAGTAGACTTAAACCTCCTCGGTAAGGAGATACTTATGTCCAGCCGTGAACTATTAGCGGCGTTTGATGTGAATACCAAATTTTAAAATTTTAAATTTTCAATTCATGTCATCGCAAATGGCGTTGGCCAAAATTTAAAGGATTATTGTTTAATTGGTGATTAGTTCTATGTATTTTGTTATCCATATTTCACTCAAGTACTTGTGTATTTTTAAACAAAAGAATTCATCAATATTGGGTTCACGTAACTACATATATTTTATTTCCACTCGATAAAAAAACTCGGAGACCTCTACTAGGCAATATCTAATTCTGTGTTGTTAATAAATTTGGAAGGGGGATGCAGCCCTATCATTTTTTATGCTTCATTTATTTCCAATTTGCAATAGCTATTTATAATATCTCGAAGGGATGATATAAGGGACGAATATATATTTATTTGAATATTTATTTACTAAAACTAAACTTTTATTTATTTAGTATTTAATAGAAATTATTAATTGATAACAGAGCTCTTTTTATACATAAAACGTGGTTATTTTGATGGTACATTAAGTATGTGAAAACAAGACCTATTGCTTCAGACAAGACAATTGTGTTTCGAAACAATCGTCACAAACTTGTCTTGTCTCCGGTGATGAGGTCTTGAACGCTGATTACTCGAAGACTTAAATGAACTAAAATGAGTCAATATCGAGTGGGTTTTCGGGGAGCTATCAGAGTTGGCCTCATCTCCGAAATGTCATTAGTTAATGTTGCGGCCAGTTTCTACGTAGATTAAATCTGTACACAGTCAAAGATCAGTCGATCCGCCCTCGTTTCTTCAAGAACTTAGATCTTATCGAAGTGTCATTACCGTTCGAGGGGTGATAACGTGCCTTCCCCAATCTGTTTCGCTGTTAAGATTACTACATACAACTTTATTATTTCCAACTATTTTTATAGCTGATGTGAGTTGCTGAAACTCTAATTTCAGTAACTGTTCATTAATTCAGCCCATTAAGCCTGTACTAGAATATGGTCAAGCGACAGCATATCAGTGTATCCCAACCACAACGCACCCGTATGAACGAAACAATTAACACATTCCGTCCACAAATCTGGCGCCGGTCGAACCTTAATTTAAAACGAGGGAGCATGTTTTAAATTACAATTGTGTTGCATTAAGGCACGAAGAGGAAAATATTTGGAAACAAGGAGGCGTACCGCCTTGGGGTTGGATCCCCTCGGAATAGAAATAGTTTCCGGACCTGTCGTGGAATTACGATCGGGCCTTGGGTCAACGGAATGAATTTTGATTTTGCTTTTTCTATCGAATAGAATCCGGATTATTGTGCTTCGTGTCCGCGCCCTTCGTCAGTTTACTTATGCAAACCTGCTGCCTACCTGGACAGTGCTTGTATAAATTTGAACATTTATAAGAACCCAACTGACGTTTAGTTTTTTATACCATTGCGAATCGATACTGCTACTGATATAAACTTTAAGATAAGACAGAGAATATCACAGGTTGTCACATTGTGAGCGTTGAATAGGGATAGACACATAACACATAAGTAGAATAAGCTGTTAAAAAACTGTATAATAAAATAAAAAAAAAAGAAGAATAAGAATGCATACTACAAGCTTGTTGAATTGTATTAGATAATAGAAAATAAGTAAAATAAGTATGAGAAATTGTATGTAAGTTGTCGTAATCTGTAGCATAAAAATTCTACCTAAACAATCAATGCTATATAATGAAATTAGCATGTAAGTTGTAAGTAAGCTGTATCATTTAAATAAAAACCAAGTGTGTAACTCAATTACCCCAAGAGACTAAGGAAATAAAGAAGATAGAAATAGTAGAGAGAGTCGGTTAGATGTGGGAATCCCACCCACCATGAGAATGAAAGTAGAGACGAACGCAAGAAAGAAATAGTATGAAGTAAGACAATGCGAGAAGCATAAGAGATAGAACTGGTGTGACAAAGAGCATTAGTGAGAATAGGCTCCGATTACGTTGGAGGTAGCTTGCTGTAACATAAAAAAAAAGAATCGATACTGCATATAAAATTACCTTTAATTTTTCCTCACCCTTCAGCTACCTCTTTTTCCAACTCATTAAGAAAGATTGTGATTTTGTGTTTTATGCTTTATTTACAACCTCGAATTTTATGCTTTATTTATTGCTGCCAAAGATCTGTACTTCTGGGTTAGAGATTTGAGATCGCGCGTGTGCACGCATAAATGAATACTTCAACATTTACGTTTTAATAGCGATGTATATACTGTTACTCATGAAAAGAATGTATATGATCTGATTCCGTAAACACAACACAAATAAAGAATACTTCTGAAACTATTTATGACGCGGAAGTGTACAGTAAAAACGCAGGCAGTTGTCCGCATTCAGTAAAGAGTTGGCTCGTAAACAAGTAATAAACGTCTTGTATTTCATTTTGAGAAGGGTCCGCCTATCTTCATTCTCCGATAGTAAATTTGCTTGTAAAAATATCAGATCACCAGGTTTTATTGTTTTTTTGTTCCTAATTGTTGATGTTTTCTTTGCGTGAGTGCTATGCCGTTAATTATGTTGTAAATATAACTACACTTTCGCCGTTGATTGTTGTGTGGATTTAGACCCTTAAAATAGGTTACTACTATGATCGTTCGACGCCTCAGTGTAGTGAGCCCCGATCTGTCGGACGCCCAATTTAAGTTCCGAGAGGGGCGTTTGACGGTCTATGCCGTTATGCCCCTGAGGACCGTGACCGAAGAGGCGATGAGCTGTGGCGGCCCGGTATTGGCGGTGTTTCTGGACATCGCTAACGCCTTTAATAGTTTGCCATTCAGCTGTATCGGGGAAGCACTCCAGTACCACGGGGTGCCAGAGTACCTGAGGCGGCTGTTGGTGGATTATCTGGAGGAGCGTTCCGCAGGGGTCTGTCCCAGGACCACTCCTGTGGAATGTGGGGTACGACTGTGTCCTTCGCGAGCGTCTAACGGGCTGAGCGTTTGTTACGCCAATTACACATTGGTTACAGCCCGGGGAGCCAACTTCCAGGAGGCAGCGTGATTGGCCACCAGGGGTGTCTCTGTGGTAGTCGGGGGCATCGGTGCGCTAGGCTTGCGGGTGGCCCTGGATAAGACGGAGGCCCTGCTGTTCTATGGGCCCAGATCCGGGCCTGATCCTTGACGGTAGGTGGCTCTTAGACGAGCACTTCCGACAGCCTTCTCCAAAGCTGGTGGATGCTGCCTCCCCCCTGGGGTGTTGCAGCGAGAAGTCTCTTTACGGAGGTATACCGGTCTATGGCGCTGTACGGCGCACCGGTGTGGGTGGCGGCTCTGACCGCTCAGAATAAGGCTCACCTTTGGTGGCCTCAGAGGGTATTGGCGGTCAGAGCCATACGCGGATACCACTCCGTCTCAACCGAGGTGGCGTGCGCCTTGGCTGGGACACCCCCGTGGGATTTGGAGGTGGAAGTGCTCGCCGAAGTTTATCGATGGGTGGCTGGATTCCGGGCGGAAAGTGGCTTGCTCCCTCCGCCCGAAGAGGTACGCGAGTGGCGTGAAGCCACCCGTCGAGCCACGATAGTTCGATGGTCGTCGTAGCTGGAGGCTCCACATTCTGGCATCGCCACTGTGGAGGCTCTCCAGCCGGTCATCCTCAAGTGGGAAGGGCGGCAGCACGGGAACCTTTCCTTCCGACTGACGCAGGTGCTTTCCGGGCACGGTTGCTTCGGGAAGTACCTGCACTCGGTCGCTAGGAGGGAATTGAGTCCCGCCTGCCACAACTGCAACTGCAGTGAGGACTCGACTCAGCATACGCTGGCGGTGTGCCCCGCTTGGGCGCCGCAGCGTCGGGCTCTCCCTGCAGTCATCGGAGGAGATCTCTCTCTGCCGGCCGTCGTACGCTCCATGGCCGGTGGCGATAACAGTTTTACCGCGGTCGCGACCTTCTGCGAGGAAGTCATCTCGTAGAAGGAGGCGGCGCAGAAGGCTCGGGAGGACGTTCTTCACTCGGACCCGATCCGCCGCCAGCGAACCGGGTGGCGGAGGCGCGCCTACAGGCGCCTCATGCCACCCTGGGTGTGGCTGCGGATGGGTGGGACGGGTTTTCCCTTCCATATGCTTCCCAGGGGAGCCGCGAGGGGGTGACGTTACGCGTGAGCCGTATGTCGCCTAAATTGAGAGTTTATTTTAACAGCAGACGGTGCCCGCTTCAGTGCGGGTATAAGAAAGCGGTTCCCGGATCCCTCCCGTCTCAGGCGCAGAGTGGCACATCGCGTGGTTTTAGTCGGTTCGATTCCGACACACCACCCCGCCGCAATTCCCGGTTGGGTGAAGGCCCGAGGGGGTTTCCAAACGTATAAAAAAGTTACTATTATGATGATCTTTATTTTATAGTATATGTTAGAGACGTTAAATAAATACATACTTACATACAATTAATTGGATGACCGAGTTTTATTCGGTTTTTTTTTGGTACACATTCTAATAATGAATCTTATTTTACCTAGATCAACTTATAATCACACACAAATATATATATATATATATATATATATATATATATATATATATATATATATATATATATATATATATACGTCACGTGGTTATATATACACAAAAATAAAATAAATTACATAAACTTTTAAATGTTTTAACAACGTAAATAACATTCAAAGTTAAACAACATGATTTACAAAATAAACTACTATTATCTAAATAGACAATCAAATATACGTTGAGCAAATATCATAAATGAACGTAAATGTAAACGATATCATCAAACACTAGATCAGATCATAAAATTATATTATTATAGCAGCATAAAATGGTTACGAGACAATACACATGATTTTATTGAAGTCGTATACTAGAGTACAATCACAAGATGCTCTCAATTCTCTAAGTAAATGATTTCCCTTAATTTAAATAAAAATATCAGTATTTTTGAGCTATCATCTGAATTTGTAATATTACTTTTTAATCATTGTTCCTGTAAAAGCTAGACAATCTGATATAGAGTTTTACTCATGTAGATAATTATACTCATTTGTCAATTCCTCCAAATTCAACAACGTAACCTTGTAACGGCGGGCATAAAATAACATATTTTTTCGTTTTATTAGAACTGCACAATTACTTAACTATTTTCAATTGCTATTACATAATGACCGATTCGAGTAATATTACGATTTGCTTTAAATAATAAACCATTCTAAAAATAATAAACAATTTCTGATCTAAAGAACTGAATGTCGTTACAATGTTGCATAATGTGCGTTCTAAGCAGGTCACCTCACTATGAAGATAAATCTGATAGATGTCAAATGTTACCTATTAAAATGACTCCACTTTAGCATTGAGACTGAACTATTAGAATTTAGAGTATTTTTCTATTGAAATGCGGAACAAAAACTTCAGGAATAAGTAAGATTCGATATTTACTCACTGGTGCACTCGGCTAACGTTGTTATGTCGTATTTTTTTTTGTGACAAAAAAAATTATAGGTACCCTTATTATTTAGGGGTATGAATAATAGATGTTGGCTAATTCTCAGACCAACCCGATATGGACACAAAAATTCATAAAAAAAACAGTTCAGCCGTTTCGGAGGAGTTTGGTAACGAACGCGCGAAAAGAAAGAATCTGTTGTCGTGTTGTCAAATGAAATTTGATGTGGGGTTATTTTGATTCATGAGGAAGTACAGAGGTTACCCTTTATCGTGTTACAACGGAGTCACGGATAAAACCCATAAACGAAAGAACGTTTAGAAGCTTTCCTCGATTAGTTTAAGCTTACGAATAGATCTGAATGTAAGGTTTTACGCAAGCTAAGCTATATTTTAAATAAGAACAGTTTACTGCATACAACGACATTAAGACATTGAACTGCCATGCAAACAAAACCTTGCAACAATTTAGCGTCTATGTATAAAAAAACAAGAAAAGAATCTATGTAGAAGATAAAAGCAACCAAAACTTTCACATACAAATAGATGAAAACATTGTATAAGGCAATGAATGCCAACATAGATGGATGAAGTTTTTTAAGTATGTATTCAAGTTTTAATACTAGTGCAAAGACGGACTAGAGTTTGCCTGAAGACAAATATAGTCAGATTTATTATACTACCATATACGTATACATGCAGCATACGTAGGTACATACATTCTGCATGTATCAAAAGTTTTGTGGAACACATGAACCTGAAAATGCATTCAGTAGATATTTGAAATTGGTTGCGACAACACAAATACCATGCAATATTAGTATTCCGCTCAGGAACCTAATGTATGTTAACTACTCATTTAGTGTTGTTTAACTTAGCAAGACTGTAATTAATTAGCAACTAGGCTATTTAGAAATACAATAAATCAAGGAAAAATGTAAGAATCCCGAAATGTTAATGATTATGAAGAGGTTTGAGTAACAAAAAAATAGGAAACCGAACACCATTAGGCTCGCATGACCACGGTCACTTTTAAGATACCATATCAAAATCCAAACGATGGATATTTTGGATTTTGATATGGTATCTTAAAAGTTAATTAAAAGGAAAAACTTTCATCTATCCATCCAGTGGTATATAAATCTATCCAACTATGCTACAATGAAATAAAAATATAAATAAAATAATAATATTTTATAACTGATGAATCTATTTACTGGACAAATCAATGGGTTAACAAGTTAATGGCTGCTGGATTATGAAGATTAATCTACTGTTCTATTGATTAGTGGTATTAATTTTGCCAGAGGTAAAAGGTTAAATTTTCATTCAAGATAAAGTATTGCTTGATATATACATTAATTTCTAAGATTCCGTAGTTAAAAAGTAAGACGGGACCATATTACTAAGACTTCGTAGTCCATCTGTCACCAGGCGGAACCGTGACAGTTGACAGTTGAACAATAATGAATGAATATTAAAAAACAAAATGCTGAGAATATAAAACTTATCTAAACGATGAAATCCAATCCCAAGGGGGTCATCTAATTTTGTACACAGTCAGTTCAAAATCAATATTTAAACCTCTAAAGCCGAAAAATTTACGAATTAACGTTAACTTAAAATTCCAGCTAAAATGTTTTTGAAAAAACTAGTTTGTTATATAAGTCTTTAACTTTACCTTAGGATGTCAAGATTGAAACCAATAAATCTGTCTACGCCTTCTCACAACTTCTTCAAAAGTAGGTATGATAGGTGAAGGGCAACTGAGCTTATAGATAATAACGGATTTTAATTTTTGAATAAACTCATAACCTATTCTTTCTTTATTAACTGTCTTGAGGTCCTGGGATCGGTATTCTTATAGGAACAAAGTTTGTATGCAAATATTTATTTCGGAGCTTAGTTGTTTTCTCTGCGTGACTACGTCGTTGGCCTATCGGCCAGCGTAAGCAACTGTAAATCGAGAAGTCTTGAGTTCGATTCCCAGATCATTCTGCTGTTGGATTTTTCTTACAAGAATATCCTTATACCTGCCCGGAGTGTGAAATATGGCGGTGTTTCCGCCCGTGCCTCGGAGAGCACGCTAAGCCGTCGGTACGAGTTGTCATGAACATCTGTGGTAATTGTTATTGAGAAGTGACTGACCTCAAATATACTGACAACTTTTTTTTTCGTGGTGGAATGCCTTTCCGCACTTCACTCCCCCCCCGCGGGGACAGGGGGTTCGCTTTGTGTTGGACTCCTGACTGACTCGCCAGACTACCCACTAAACTACCACGGTGCGCCACTCTGCGCCTGAGACGGGAGAGATCCGGGGACCGCTTTCTTACGCCATCCGCACCCCTTCCAGTGCTTGCCCGCACTGAAGCGGGCACCGTCTGATGGTAAAGACTCTCAATTTAGGCGACCTTCTGCGAGATGACTTCCTCGCAGAAGGTCGCGACCGCGTTAAAACTGCTCTCGCCGCCGGCCATGGAGCGTACGACGGCCGGCAGCGAGTGATCTCCTCCGATGACTGCAGTGAGGACCCGACGCTGTAGCGCCCAAGCGGGGCACACCGCCAGCATTTGCTGGGCCGAGTCCTCACTGCAGTCGCAGTGGTGGCAGGCGGGACTCAATTCCCTGCGCGTGACCTAGTGCAGGTACTTCCCGAAGCAACCGTGCCCCGAAAGCACCTGCGTAAGTCGGAAGGAAAGGGTCCCGTGCTGCCGCCCTGCCCACTCGAGGATGACCGGCTGCAGCGCCTCCATGGTGGNGTCCAACACCTCCCTGAGGCGGTCCGATATGTGGTCGAGGGCTCGGGCCATCACCCGGGCTGGTACCCCGTCCGGCCCGGGGGCGGTGTTCTTGGATCGGATCCGAAGAACAGCCGCCCCTACCTCCGAAAATATACTGACAACTAGTTCAACCTTCGAATTCAGTTCACCCTCAGGCTTGCGAAAGTCCGATCCCAGTCGCTCCGTGTAAAAACTGATATTCAGGTTAAACCAGTTGAACTAGTAGCTGACCCCAAATCTTGGGAATGATAAAGGTTAGGAAGATGATGAGTTGATTTCTCTTTATATCTTTAGCAGTCACTATTTTTAATTTAGTACCAAATAAACCCTAAGCAGAGACACACACTTGATTATTATATTTATTGATGTAATCAAAATTAGTTAAATTGCTCAACTTAGGTCCTATTGACATAAACCACGAGCGTGTACTTCTCATCAAGTTTTAGTTGGTACTGAACTAAATATAGTAAAAACTGAGATGTGAGATATCTAAAAATGGACTGTGAAAGATGAGATTAAAGTTTACAATCCAACAACAAATTTGAATCAACTTTTGTTTAATGATGACAACAACAGAGTTATAAAGATTGTTAAAAATTCATCTATATCAATACTAAGATTAAAATGTGTATTTTGCAAAAATCACTTCTGTTGTTTTTATGTAAAAAAGAACCGATAAACATTTTAGGATTTATAATTTTAACAAAAGATAAATTATATAGCCATAACTGTGGCATTTTGCTGTGAAACAGTTTGATTCCATTCATAAGAAATGACGAAAATAATCTAACACATAATATTGATGAAAAGAATCTTGAAGTTGCTGTTTGTCAAAAGTGTTAAAAATTAAAAGATGGCTTTAAGAAGCTAAAACAGTTTAGCTTCTTAAAACCATTTTTTAATTTTTTGAAACAAACATGTATAGTAAAACTATAATCTTCTCTATTTTATCTAAAAATGTACTACTTATAAGTGCGGGGATCGTTATGTCTCGGTTTCTTTGCAAGAAAAAGGGATACTTAACCCCTCTACTCTCAGCTGCACATTTATCTACGGGAGTAGAGTAAACATCCTGTCAGGAATACGCCCCCATGGCGAGTGATTTCAGAATAAACTGCTTACAACACAGGCACGTATTTAGATATTTTCGTCTTTTTTGGTCATTAAAAGAATGTAAAGGATTGATGATGATTTTATTTATCATTGATTATATTTGATGAGGAAACTATTAAAAATAATAAGACATTCAGAATACCAGCATTTTGACTTCCTTATTATCGATCTCTTTCTAATAAAGGGTTCAGAAAGAGAAATATTTATATAGTAATATTTAAAATCTTCTCTTAATTCTTTGCTTAGTTGTCCAGTATAACTATCTAAACTGTTTAATGTGAAATTCAGATTGTGTTTAATACTTATATGACATAACAGTGAATGAATCTACTTTAGATCTAAAATAAACCAAGATTGTAGTTATTTGCAGATCCCTAAATCCGTACTTTCACTAGTTTTTATGTTTCCGCAGGCAACAATATATCTTCAAGTGTAGGGTTGTCTTATATTTTTATTACACATGACGTAAAACTCAAGATCCAGAGTTGTAAGTCAAAGTGCTCAGATATTTTAAGGTCCCGCTGTGGTACTTTGGAGAAGAAGATCACTTTTAGGGCGGAGGTTTTCTACGATGCGATTACTGTTGAATATTATTTATCGTTTGCTGACTTGAAAACAATAAGTTACGGATTTATGAGGCGATGATAAAATGTTGAAAGTAACGAGCGACATAAAAATGATATTGTTTGCCGTGAAACAAATATAAGTAGGTATTATAAACAAATATTCTGTTGAGGATTATACCTTTAATGATGGTAGCAAGAAAGGTAAACGATTTGGCAAAAGGAATAGGAAAGCGGACTACCTCGAAAGTTTTTCTTACTAGTAGTAGCGGGTCTTTCCGGACCTGTAATTTGCGACCTTCCGCTGAAAATAAGCGAAAGCTTTTGCTTTAGTTATAACGCGATTTCGTTTTAACTTATTAGCGTGCATCAATGTCACTTTAGAGGTTGCCTTTTAATTGCAAATTGAATAAAGGCCAGTAGCGGAATAACTGTTTCTGGTTTCACAAAGACAAAGTACAACAGAACCCTTGCTCCAGTTCTACGAAGTTGCGGATATATTTTTTATTAAAAAACAAACAGTCACTGCCATTATCTGTACCTGACCTGACACTTCCCTAAATTAATAAAACATCTAGATAAAGTTTGTGAGTTGAAAAATTAATCATATAAAAAAAAACGAGTGCGTACGATATTTTTAATGACTTTTTTATTAAAATGTTGATGTAATTCAAATTCAAAATCATTTATTCAATTAAGAAACTAAGTGACATTTATAAACATTAAATTGAAGATACTAATAAAAATCAGAGATCGACACCAACAGACGTCAGATGTACTCTATTGTCAAGGTGAATTAGGTGAAAACACCAAAATTCACTGCCTGCCTGTGTCGATACATAATTCCTAGTTTCCAAAATGTGTAGGGCCTTATGAGAAGAGTACTGGCAAAGAAACTCATGGCCATTCTTTTTAAAAGTAATTTTTTTTGGTAAAATTATATTAGTGTTACATGAATGGTTAATTGTGTGCAAGCTGTTACCAACTGTTATTAGTTCATTACTATTCAATACAACCAACCAATTTCGTTGTATTGAATAGTAACGAACTAACAAAAAAAAACAAAATGTCACCTTAGTGATACCATTTAGGAATTGAACCTAAAATAGAAATCATTCAAGGTGCACATCTACTTACATTCAGTTGCAAAATTATTCGTAAAGTGGCTATTAAAAATCATTCGTGCCTGGGTTATAAGGCTAGAGTTGCAGTTAAACAAACCAAATTAATAGCATTGGCTAAAGCATCGCTGACAAGGCCGACCAGTTACCCCAAGCAGCATCCGTTCACGAGTATACGCATGGACCATCCCTCGTCTCTCACGCCGTATCAGAGGGAAAGAAACAATCCGCCCAACAACGACACCGCAAGCCGCAAGCAATGACATTTTAGTGAACATGACAAGCCAAGGTCGAGATGCTGATAAAAATCACTTATAATTAAATTATCTTAACAATCGTCAGGCATTAGTTTTAACTTATACCCAGATGAGATGTCACTCTCACGCCTAAGAGGAATATATTGACATAAGAAGTACGATAAGCCGTTAAGGCTCTAAGGTGTGCCAAAGAAATAGACACATATA
Organism: Hyphantria cunea; assembly: GCA_003709505.1. Classification (NCBI taxonomy): domain Eukaryota; kingdom Metazoa; phylum Arthropoda; class Insecta; order Lepidoptera; family Erebidae; genus Hyphantria; species Hyphantria cunea. The sequence continues at coordinate 821,615 of PKRV01000557.1, read as the reverse complement.
CATATATACACTCAAAAATCATAACAATCCTTCTTTCGCAGTCGGGTAAATAATATCATAATCTTAGTTATGGTTTATAATTTTTACATTTTGGACATAGGTGAGCAGTTTAATAATTAATGAAAATAGGAGAGTTATTAATTAAGGCAAATGATTAATTTCATCATATCTAAAAGTAATCACATAGCAGCAATGAAAACCTTCTTTTCAAAAGGAGTTAAGAGAGTTACATTAAAAATGTCAACTACCCGATGCCCATCATGACACAAATGATAGGTTCGTCGCGTTTTCATTACTACTCACTGTATTATACACTATTAATATAAATTGACATATGAACAAAGAATTCCTTAGCTTTATAGTAAACTGCTTTTTTGTGTTAGTGTATGTTTTATTATTAAGTTGAAAATCAATGAATTTTATAGTTGCCTTTAATAATTAAGAATATTAAATACTGGTAAAATTTACACACAGAACATTCCTACATATAATGTTTATATTTAGACAGCAAGTATGTTTTGCTTTCTTAAAAACGTTCACTTGGTTCACCTATAAAAATATCAAACAGAACATCAAGGATTAAAATTTTTATTTTCTCAATGAACATCTTAATTTGGAGTCGGTAACGTTACAGAGGTGGGATTTAAGTTAAATAGTAAATGGATGACCGAAATTTTTATGGTATTTTTTATTCAATTCTATTTAAAAATGAATCCTTGCTAGGTCGATTTTACGCCCCCGAAGCCCCCTGCATACTTAATTTCTCGAAAACTGTTGGAGTCAATGCCGAGATCCAGATTTCTTTTTATGGTTTAGGCGGCAAAAAGCAGACGACACCCGCAACACCAGGAATGTCACAAATGCGTTGCCAGGCTTTGGAGGATGGGGAGGGTGATAGGCGAGGGGTTGGGGCGTAGGCCCCCTGTATCCTCACTCACTCGGTGAAACACAGCGCAAGTGCTGTTTCACATCAGTTTGCCGTGAGGCCGTGGCATCACTCCGTTTGAGCCGGACCTTTCGTGTTTATAATATTAGTAGGATTTATATATGATATATTACCATTTTTTCCAAAATGCACTTACTTCCTGTCTTCTATGCATTGCCCAATGGTTGATTGGCAGAGAATATCTCAACCATTAAATCTGCCAATGCACCAAAAGCGCATGATGTATAAAAAATACTAAAAATATACTCGTTTAAAGGTATCAGATTTTATTTTTTTAACTGGAACTTATAAAGCCATAAAGTTATTCAATCATCTTTTCAATCTTATTGTGTTGACAGAACAAAGTAAATACAAATCCAATTCATTTATAAAGAAAACATTTCTTTGAATCATATCATATACATAAAACTATCTAAGATATAGTAATGCTAGTTACAGTCGTCGTATCATTGGTCGGATGTCGGCACGCGCCGGAAAATGAATTTCCCGGACGCACGAGTTACTTTTAATAAATAACTCCGAAGACATTCAATAAGAAGTAATACTATCAAGAACTTCATTTCAATATGCAAATTAGATTTTTGCACAGAAATTGAACCTGCTAGTGTTGCTAGTTTCAATTAAAAATAAATATCGTTATATTATGAAGTATCGTTTTAGAGTTCCGTAGTTTACGTCATGTAAATCCATCTGTTCTCGGTTTACCGTCGTGCTAGAAAGACAAAACTTTGCATGGATATGAGTTTTTACCCTGTCAACAAAGTGCTAAAATAAAATCAAATACAATATTTTACTTTTGAGTAAAAGTAAGTACCTACCTAACGTACAGTGGAGAATTTTTTTTCTTAGAGATTAAAATATTCCTTAAAACTTAGGCCAAAACCTCCTTTCCTTGGACAGACGTATATGCAACAGTGGAGTACATATAGAATAAAGGCTAGCCGATAGGTGCTCACTTTGTTGGGCGTCAACCACTCGCTTTCCTTCGACATAATTTTCAAATACTTTTATCTTCAACTGTTTTTTTTATTCATCGCAATAAAAATGACCTATGTTACTTCTGAGTAGTGTCGTTTTCTGTTAGTAAAAGTATTTTAAGGATCAGGTCAGTACTTCCAAAGATAACCCCCAAAATAGCACAAACAAACTCAGAAACTTTACCTCCTTATAATGTTGTTGTTGTTGATGACAATACTTACGTAAGAAAGACTATTGTAACTCTTAAATTATGTCGGTTACATTCCAATTAAGAAGTAAGACAATTTATCTACAAAATTTGTACCATTAATATAATGCACCATTCATGGAATAATAACGGATTTTTTCATAACAGTTAATCCAAGAGAAATATATTTTTCTTGTGGCTTCTATACCAGTATTAATATTTATATGTATGTGTATGTAGGTATATTAATACAGATGCATATATCTATGTTTATGTATATATCACTTTAAATATTTGTCTCTTCTAACATACATAACACATAGTAGTATATTTATATTCAGGCTAATTGTATTATTTGTTAAAATCACTCCTACTAACCTCATCTTATGTCTTCACTCATACTAATCTCATCATAACAATCACTCATAGTAATCTCATTATAACCTCATATTATGTGCACCTACCTCATCTTACTCCGTATTGCCTAATCGGTCGACTGGCAGAGAATGATAATAATTCGGCATTAAGTTGGCCGATGCATGTATTTGTACATAAAGTAATAAAATAAAATAAAATAAATAAATAACTAATTTAAGTATTATACATATAGCGGTGACAATAGTGATAAAGGAAGGCGAGCTAAAGCTAATTAAATTTAATTGCACCACGTCAATTAGCTACGCTGCGCAGCGTTCAAAGCTTAACGTGCATTTAATACTTAACAATGAATTTGAACCAGACGTGTATATTTCAAGTAACAATGTCTGGATTTCTGAATAATTTTAGTTAAATTTTACTATTATAATACAGGATTTGGCATATAACTATACTGGCTTAACTTCGAAAAGATTAGAGACATAAGCTCAAAACTCCAATGCCGTTGGTATATTTAAATCTAAAATGGTGAAAATATACATTAATGGTACATCATCATTAGCCACAAATGGTACATAGTTTATGTTCTCCCTGTACATATTTTGATTTCAAGTGTCTCATTCATGATTTTTTATTCATTACAAACTTCCAACCCAGTGAACTTCGAACCGCTATATATTTCTTTTGAAATTATTTTGGAAAATTCTGAAAACCTTGTGTTAGCGTACAGCCGCGGACAAAATATGATAACTTTTCCGGTTATCTTTTAATTTTCTTCTATACGAGTACAAACCTACTCCTAACGATAACAAACATAAAAAAATAATTATCTAATTTAGTGCAGTCGATCAGAAGTTATGCTCGTTCCTATATTTCGACAACTTATTTTTATTTAGATAAATTAACTTATATATATATATATATATATATATATATATATATATATATATATATATATATATATATATATATATATATATATATATATATATATATATATATATATATATATATATATATATATATATATATATATATATATATATATATATATATATATATATATATATATATATATATATATATATATATATATATATATATATATATATATATATATATATATATATATATATATATATATATATATATATATATATATATATATATATATATATATATATATATATATATATATATATATATATATATATATATATATATATATATATATATATATATATATATATATATATATATATATATATATATATATATATATATATATATATATATATATATATATATATATATATATATATATATATATATATATATATCTTAAAACATTTTGGATCCATCTTAAAGTTGCTTAGAGAAGATAGTTTTTCGATCGCTTAAGGCTGACCCTTGTAGACTTTATTTTTGGAAACTTAACATACCAGAGTAAATATAAACTACTAGCTTTTAAGGATTGCCGGTTATCATGGTAAAAAGTAGCCTATATATTTCCTCGAGAACCAAAGTATATCTATGACATATTTAATTGAAAGTAAAAATCAGTGTTGATGCAACATTTCTTCTTAAAGCTCTGACAGTCTATTAGGAATCGCTACGTTTACGTAAACTAACCTGACAGACTAGAGCCTCAAATTTTTCAGGAGTTACGTTAATAATAAAACACCCATAATTGCTTTACACTTGATAATATAAAAGGAGTTCACAGTGGCGAAATAATTTATTTGTCGTCTGTGGCATTCCCGGACCAATACAACCATCAAATCTTTAAGAAAAGAGCGTACTCCTTCTTAAAAGGCCGGCAACGCACTTGTGACGCCTCTGGTGTTGCGGGTGTCCATGAGCGGCGGTAATCGCTGTCCATCAAGCAATACCCCAATAGTCTGCTCGTTTGCCCACTATATCATAAAAAAAAGAAAAAGGAAAAGCTTGCCACGTTTAATACTAAGTCCTAATTAGTATTTCAGTATACTATGAACATGTTACGATCAGCTTATTAACTTTAGTAAGCAACTGAGTAACCTACAGTTTACCAAGATTTCAGCTGAGAGTAAATGATTAAATTTTTTTTTTCGTGCCACCTTATGACTTCGGCCTCATTGTACCCACAGAACCGTAGCTAACGTTTTAAATTATTGGTTAATAGTAACTTGGTCATATAAATCTGTTATGAGCTCCCGGGCTATAATGTGTACACGAAAGTAATTTTTTACCAACTAGCAGCCTCATATCATATTTGAAAAAAAATATCCTCTCTAAATATAAAATCTAGTAATATTTTACAATTCATTACCTCGGCAAAAGAATACTTTTAAGACCAGAAACAAAAAACTTTGAAATCAGACCATATTTTATTATCTAAGTGAAAAGATAACTGCAAGCAAGAGTAAGAGTACAGTGACTCGAGAAGTCGACGTGGTGTATTTATCACGCCTATCTCAATGAAGGCATCATCTTCACTCTTCAAGTGAAGTATAACCGCTGGTAATAAATTCACTTTTATCTCGATTGTAAATCGTCCCTCGTATGTTTTGTTTGTTTCCTTTTGACAATATTTTTGTAGTCATTATTTCTTCTTATGACTGGTTTAGATAACTAGCGTGGAAGAACAAAAATCGATTTGATTTTGTAATTGCCATTACTGTCTTATTTAATTAAAACTGTAGCGTTTTCGCGTGATACCTTTTTGAAATCCAATTGATTTAAAAAAAACAATTCAAAAATAATTTATGTAAAGGCATTGATTTTTAAGCTTGGTTATACGATTATTAACAGCAAAATGTGATAGCATACTTATTTTATTACAATTAAATTACATACATATATATTACAATTAAATTATTCAAGAATAATTTAATTGTATTTAAACAAAATTCCTGCCAGAAACTTAACTTTAAAATCAAAATCATTTATTCACTTAAGACAATATTAAGTGATGTTTATGAAAGTTAAATTGTTGCTAAAAATAAAATCATAAATTTGACACAAGCAGATGCCACCCATCGATGTACTGTATTGTCAAAATGAATTAGGTGAAAACACCAAAATCCACTGCCTGCCTTTGTTGATCCATAACTTCCAATTTCCGAAAATGCGTAGAGCCTTATGAGAACAATACTGGCAAAGAAACTCGTACTTATTCGTAGCTAGGAAGTTGTCAAGTATTATTATACAATAACTAGAATTAATAAGTACATAGAGAAATAGAAAGAAAAAGACAGAAGAAATCTGGTATCTCTTATTGTTTCAGTGCAAATAATTCATTTTACCTTTTTTTTCTTTTTTTTTTATCGGGGAGAAATCCTCATGGATGTCCTCCGCTCTGGAGAGAGAGCGAAGGGGTCTGTCAGACTTTTACTGACTAAAACCCCCCGGTTTTCCGTCTCTCTCCTACGCCAGGGATCACGGGAACTTAAAAGGCATTAAACTAAAATTAAAATAGGGAAATCAACCCAATAATTCTTTTATTGATGTCTAGAACTGTTTTTTATTTAGTAGGGACGTAACAGTGGACGTAGTTTTTCATTTCCATGTTTAATAAAATCAGGTATTTTCTTCATAATAGAGTGCTCGGTTCCTTGCAGACCACAAAAAACTGCCAACGTTATGCCACTAAGCCTCATCAAAGTATAAACATTTGAGTGGAATCGCTTAAGTGGTAAGTATTACAGGATTTAAGTTGAAATTCTTAGTTCATACCTCTTAAAAGCGCTGACGCTATGTCTATATTTAATTTATTTTCCTCGTTAACTAAGCAAGAAGAGGTTCATAACGTACTATTTAGCTTATATATGTTGATTAGATAACTTATTTAAGGACCACTTTGGTTATACATATAATATATATAATATACATACTAATATAATAAATTCTAAAGTAATTCTGTCTGTCCGTCTGTCATACTAAACCGCTGCACCGATTTCAATGAAACTTTTCCAGGATATATTTTGGTTCTTAAAAGCATGTATATATACAAGTAGGCTACACTTTACCGCTATAACTGACGTATACGTTGGTAAAGCTGCAGTTAAAAGCAACTATTTAGATATATTGCAACATGCGAGTTATTAGTGTTACATCATGGCCGGTTTTTGTTAAGTAAACTTCTGGTAGGAAAAGCAGTTTCTAATGGGTAAGAGCTTATATGTATGATATAGTTTTTTTTTGTAAACGGATAACCCGTATAACATATAATTTTGTAGGTAAAAATCTGTCAGTAATTACGCACACACAGTACATTAAAATATAAGTAACATATTAAAGTAACTCATATGAATTAAACTCTTTAGTCCTGTTCAACACTAAATTCATTTTTACAAAAGTAGAATCTTCAGAACCAGTTAATAAGTTAATTCATATTTAAAGTGTGCGAAAATATCACCCAATTCCATGTGGGAAATCCACTTGCAATTACATAAAAACCTTAATTAACGTCTATCGAACATCGTAATATAAAGCTCAGTTCAGAAAGTAAAATAAATAACGATTATTTGAATTGAACCCCGCTAACAGAACCACGTTTAACGCTTCGAGTGACGATAACACCTGCGGTTTTAGCGATAACCCGACCAATTTCATTTGTATGCTGTACTTGTAGCACAGTTACTGCTGTAGTAACTGTTTAAATGTACCACATAATTAGCATGGATTGTATGTGTAATGCATTCGAGGAAGGGAAATTAAGCCGGCATGTCTTGATGAAAATTTTAATAACTTAGTTGTATAATATGGTTAGTTTCATTTAACTTGAGCGGATTCATGGAAATTGTTTCATAATATTTACAACGTTTTTAGTTACTAATTAGTTATTTGGTAAGACTGCATAGTATATTTTTGATAAAAGTGTTGTTTTGTGTTGATAGAGTTAATTGATAGAAATGGGGTTGAACAATTATTTTAAATATATTATAGAGCAGTTTTAATTGTAACAAGTAATGAATTATTAAAAAAAGCAACTGCGTCAATATCTTATATAAAACATATAAGTTATGTATATATTAGTAATCACCATTAAAATTTCTTTATTTTGATACCTCACTTGATGTATTTGGAAAACATTTTTTTTGAGATTACTTTTGGCTCCTGACGATCCTTGATTTTGCCATTGTCTTTCTAACGACTAAGAAAAATCTATAGATACCACTCACATAAAAATACGACTAGACATTTAGGCTCTATGTCTAAAGAAATAAACATAACCCCCCTTCTTTCACATTCGGGTAAAAAATCGGGTAATATAAAACGAGAGCTTTAAATACAAAATGTACATATATAATATGTTCACATCTTCAAATTAAAATTCTAGTAAGAATATTTACATAGAATTTAATTATTTTCGTAAATATAAACAAACATTTATTTACGTATTTACGTATAAACGAGTTAAAAAGGCGATTAAGAAGGGGTAAATAGATTGAGGGACCACTATTCATTCGAACTGATTAGGAATTGAGGGACTAGCAATCAATCCTTGGACTGTTGACCTAACTCAATTATAGACTACATATTGACTTTATTTGGATGACCAATTTACTGAAGCAGTTCACAGAAATTTCTTATTTTGATTTGGATTTTTATCGAACACGACTCAACTTTGTTTAAATGAGTACTCACTCTTGAAGCATGTGTAAGTAAGTTACTGCAAACATTCTTCCGAGCAGTTTTCACTTTCACCGACAATCAACGAGTAACTGCCGGTAACCGAGTTTCCCTAACGAACTCGGCTTAACTAGATAGTAACGATGCGACGCCCCAACTTCTTAATTAGACCAGCTCGACGATTGCAAATGTTCTTTTTGTCCATTTCACATCCAATTTTGTTTAGTACACACTGTTCCAGTATCGCTCACTTATTACGTAAACAGTAAGCATTTCCCTAGTGTTATAATAATATAAAAACTGTGGCTTATTTTTTGTGGAGACCCCTAATAACTCTTCCTTAATTGGACTTGAAAATGGATTTAAATGTTTCCAGGACGTTTTAAACGAAAACGAATAGCAAAAGTATTTCAAATAAATATTTTGTTTTAAAATAACTTAAAGGAGCATTTTTTGTACCGGGTTGTTAGAATTATGAGATTGTAAATGTAATTTACTGTGCGTATTCAACGTGGTGAAGGATTAGGATTGCGAAGTGTTGCCACCCTTATAAAGAGGACAAACGAGCAGACGTATCGCCTGATGGTAAGCGATTACCGATGGCCATGGAAACCCGCAACACCAGAAGCATCGAGCGCGCTGCTGACCTTTGGGGTATGGAGATGGAGGGTGGAGTTACGGTATGAGCCTCCGATGGGCCATCCATACTACTCTACACTACTCGGTAAAACACACCGGTTTTCTGTCAGGCCGTGCTATCACTCCAGTCGAATGGGCCCATTCCCTTTCGCTATTGTCAAATAAATGTAACCTATTTTTAAATTTATAACGTATACCTTCCCACAGTAAAAGCAATTCATAGAACCAATTAATTATTTTCACGAAATGCCAAAAAATACCTTGCAGAATAACAAACACGGACATTTTTCCCAGGACATTTGATACATCTTTATAAAGAGGCCAATTACTGGGTTCTATTGGAAGCGGTTCTTTTTGGTACCGAGTCTGCCTATCGTATTGATTTGATGAATAATTTTCCAATTGAATAGACATGAATAGGAACGATGGAAATAAAACTGAAAGCCTAGCGAAAGATTCGCAATCTAAATATGTTTTTGTAATACATTGTTAGAAAAGATATTGTACACTGATTGTTAGTTAAGTCTTTTTACAATTAAAAATCAAATGGCTGATAATATAGTGGTTAAAGCTACCACTTCGCCGATTTCTACTGCGCTAGTGTAGAAGGTTCAAACTCCACAGGACACAACACATGTGTGAATTAAAAATAATGGTTCTGAGTATTGGAATTCTTTGCATTCATGTATGTTTTTAATTGCCTGCGACACAAGAAAATGCCCAGTGTAGCTGTTACAGTTATTGAATACATTGTTCTGCCTACAATTTGGCTAAGTTGATTAACGCCTTATAATGTTCCGTGATTTTAGCGGTCAAAATAGCTAGCTATATAGATCACTTCTTAAGATGAATGGTGTTTAATTAATATAATGCTATAATCGTGCTTTAATATATTCTGAAAATACAGATAATTAGTTAAGTCAAAATTATTCGAATCGATCACCTCATTCATCTGTTACGTATTCGTGTTAAAAATTTATATTAAACAGGTTTCAGTTAACATGTTCTTTATTCTCTATGTAACCATACTTGTACCAAAATGAAAATATCTAATTTCTGCTAATTTAATAATTATTTGTTACATTTTTACGGCTTCCTGGTGTAGCTATATACATAAAGAGTCTTCTTATCTTCATACATTTATTGATAAAGATATATAAGTTTTAGAAACAGTTGTCTCATAAATAATAACAGATTCAGTTACATAAGAACACATTTTAAAAAAGATACAATAATTTGCTGAGCAGCGCAACGCTCACAGAAAATAATTATGAGTATAATGTATAATTAACACTAATGCAAAATATAATTAATATTCTAAGCTATGTATACCCAGCAAATAAATTCGCTAAGTTAAAAGACGGTAACCGTATATATTTTTTCAGGAACTACGTACGGCACAGTATTTTAGAGACTTCCGTGTGTATTATCGGTTCCCTTATTTCACTTCACAACGTGGGAAAGCCACGCTTCGACATGCATGGGCTGGCTCGACCGGAGTGATACCACAGCCCTACAGAAAATCAGTGTGAAATAGCGCCTGCGTTGTATTTCACCGAGTGAGGGTACCGGAGGCCCATAATCTAATCCTTCCCCTCATCTCCACCCCTCCCCCCAAGGGCGACAAAGCACTTGTGACGCCTCTGGTGTTACGGGTGTCCATAGGCGGCGGTTATCGCTTAACATCAAGCGATACATCTGCTCGTTTGCCCCCTATTCCATAAAAAAATAAATATATTAATTCCATACAAGTTACAACATTTCCATTTTCCATATTTAAGATCAAAGTATAATATACTTTAAAAAAATACATTTACCAGAAATGTTATTGACTGTGTGAACCAAACTCCGAACGGCATATTTTTAGTACCAAACATAATTACTTATTCAGGCGGTCTAACGTTGGCTATTGAAATATTTATTACAGCATGGTTTAGATGCTTACTCATTCATCTCTTGGCCACGCTTTTATTTAGAATTAGTGATAAAAACAGTGACCCCGGCGGCCGACCCGCACCTATTCCCCACCACATTATACCACAGGCAATTTTTTCAACGACAAAAGCATTAAGGCATCTCGCGGGAAATTAATGGCATTCCCCATTAAGGTTAAGTGCCTATTATAGCCTATATGACTTGACAGAAAGTTGGAACTTGGCTATATTCGAATATTTTTGGTAGACCTACCGTCAGATATGATCCCGTCACGCGATTAATTTCGTACACAGAGTCGGATATTGGAACTATACTGGATAAAATTAGTACTATTTTTTTTTGTTTTTTTATTATAATTTCATAAGTGAATAATTATTTTAATTACATCTACAGTATTGTATCTTCTATTGGCTTTCGACAGCCTATAATACCTATTATATATATTCATTGTAATTTCACATTATAGAATTAAACTCACTTGATCTTATTCCACTACTTTAATTCCCTATTTCCCTAAGTGCCGACCATCGAGAGTATAAATCATTGTTATTTTTCATGCAGAATATATTATTAAAGTTAATTAAAGTGAAACTTGTACTCGTATCGCATGTCGCGTGACGCGTGACGTTCGGCCAGTGTCCAATGGCCAGTCGGACGGTGTGCCAGTGCTCCACGCTTATTTGTTTGTTTTTGTCAGTGTTTAATGTCAATGTTGTTATTTATTTGCTTCATTAGATTTATTTATTTGCTTGTGAAAAAAAGTTACACTTTTACCGTCCAATACCAAACTATACATACCCTGTCTTATGGCCAACAGAATGGTTGTATTCATCACACAATTGTCTATTCTATGTGGGAACCGAAACCACGACGTCTGGCTTAGCAGTCAGGATAACAGTCTCTAGACCAATATATTTCATTGTACAGAGACGCTAAATCATCAGAATTTGAAATTGTGTAAAAACAAGTTAATAAAAGAGTACTTAATATAAAGTTAACATCGTTTAACACCTTATTTAAACAAAAAGGTAATAACTCTAATCTAACATTCAAGAATGTCTATTCTAACGCACAGAAAGTTCAAATTTATGACAATGTTAAGACATTTGCTCGCAAATGTCAAACGAGGGTTCCCTTTTGTTTTTACCTACATTTACATCACCCTATCAACGCCTACATGTTACTTTACTGCTTTTAAACGACGCAGTAAAAGCGTAAACTATACGTCTTTCATGTACTCCTATACATTGTTAATTACATATGAAAGGTATCTTATAAAACGTGTGTAAACAAATTAAAAGGTACGCGTTGTTGGAACAAAGGAAAGAAGATGGTTTAAGGAAACTCGTTTCATTGGCAATTAACACGTTGTAAGAAGTCTGTGAGGTTCATTATAATTCAACGAAGTGAATTTGAATGGTAATTTTATAATCATTTATTTTAGATACATGATGATGAAAAAATATTATTAATCTTTTAACAACATGACAATTTAGTCAGATTAAGTAAACGTTGTTGAAAACTTGTTCAAAAATATGTATATCTCGGGCTGACTTTGCAGTTAGGTAGAAACAACTTTGAGGACGAGGGGAACAGAAGAATCCAGCCGATTTAGAAAGCGTCTGGGAAGCTTCGTTGGGTCTTCAATACATGCGTCCTTCCCATAATGACATACGGATCCGAAACGTGGATACTTACGGTACGACTGGTCCATACGGTGGAGTGATGATTTGCGCAAGACGGCAGGAGCTGGATGCGAGAAGCCATGGATCGAACTAAGTGGCATGCAATTGAAGAGGCCTATGTCCAGCAATGAACTACGATAGGCTAATGATGATGATGATGAAGTAAACGTATATATTCTGAACGTTATTTCTTTTGCTTTTTGACATATCAGTTTTGTGCAGCATAAACTGTTAAGCAACTTCATGACGATGAAAACACATTATTTTTTAAAGTAACGACAGCAACGTAGGAATAGGTACTTTCTTTTCTTGAAGGTTTAATGAATTGTCATATTATTTGTCACACCTTTTAAATTCACAAGATTATATTAGGCTGTATGTATTTAGAAGTTATTATCATTATTATTGATTTTCTTTTGCATAAGCCTGCTGAAGTGCCTCTTCCCTGTCTAATGAAAAACATAAGCAGAATCTAAGAGGTGGTGGTGATGGTCATCATACTGATTGTAATTACAGACAGAGCAACAATGTAGCACGGTGACCCATAAGGTGACCAATAAGGACAACACAAATGCTGTCACTTTAGGTTGATTTTCTGTGTGAGTGAAGTACCGGCCCGATCGTGCCGGTCCGTTCTGTTGAAATGAGCATAACTCTACTAACGTTGAAATTATACTAATTTTATATAAACTCAAAGTCAATAGGAATTAGTCAAAGCTTTTAACAAATCTTTCTGCAATAAAATAAAATTTAACGCATTATGTGTTTCTATAAAATGAAATATTATTTTTATAGTTATGAGTATGTAGAAAAAGAATTGATGTTTTTTTCCCTTCCTGTACTATATCCGACTGGAGAAAGCACTTAACATGATTAGATTTTTCATGACTAAGCTCAAACTCTTTCTATTGAAAATTTAAAATGACTCAGAGTGTCACCTGCTTAGGCCTGAAAGTTAAAGATAAAATGAAATTCGTCTGTACATATATCATAAAAACCATTAGCCCTTCACAAAGTTATTACTTTATTTAGCTTCAAGAGCGAAGTTAAAAAAAAACAAAATTTTAGCAAAACGCTGCTTTATCTCTTTTTCCTTATTTTTGGAAACATTATTTTTATAATGGTATAAATTATAATTCATAACGGGTATCATTATAATTTTTGTATGATAAACTTCATAAGACCCGTTTATGTAGTACCATGAAAGTTGATATAATTTTAATTTAGGATATAAGTTACTAATTAGGCAATAAAGATAACATCAAGTCTTGCGAAACTTATCTTTCAAATACACTAATCCAAAATTACTATCTAAAATTTTGCGTTTGTCGATAGATCAGCCATATTACATTACGAATTATAGTATTTACACTCGACTTACATAAATCTACAAACTTTGAATATATAATTTAAGCATATATAGTTGTTAGCGGTAAGTAAAGAGCGGAAGCAACGACAGCGCCATCAGTACCTTTATGGGTTACCGCTGTGACATCATACCCTGAGTGTCTAAATGATTCCGAGATTACTTTAAGCAGTTGGTCCTGGCTGTTGATATATGATAACAGTCGTGAAGCTTAGTCGGAAATTTTTGGACGGCTTGAAAAATCCGACTACGGATTACGTAGTCACAACGTTGTCTTGCCAGTCCCCAACCCGCACTCAGAAGCGTGGGGACGTATGGCCTTTGCCTCTTCTGAGAGGATAAAATTATAATATTTCTTTATAATTTTAGGTAGTTGGTGAGATGTGAAACTAATACTTTCAAATTTTACTTCCCGTGACCATGAATGTGTGTATAAAATCGAGAAAAGAAATCCTTATCGCTGTTTTCTAACTAGAGTCGGCCAGTCGATCTGGCCCGTATCATGTCATTGGAGTGAAATATTTTTTCTACTGCCATAATTACACGAAATAATCAAAAGTGGATCAAAATCTATTTGACTGTATTAATATGATTCGTTGTTACAGATTAATTAGATTATAGTTTAATTACATTAGTCATAATGTGATTAAATTAAATAAGACATCTTAATTTAAAACTGTCTGGTAGACTAAAATAAGAAGACAAAACATGTAATAATAAAATTATATATTATTCAAACTAATATCCTTAATCCCGTGGCCACATTCAGGGCGGCTGCCTGTTCTCCACCGCCTCCTTCTGCGAGCTTACGTTTGCGCAGAATGTTGCGACCGAGATAAAACTGCTCTCACTACCAGCCATAGAGCATGCGACAGCCGCTAGCGAGAGATCTCCTCCGACGACTGCAGTGAGGGCCCAACGCAACGACGGCCAAGCGGGGCACACCGTCAGCGTGTTCGGGCCCGAATCCTTTTTGCAGTCGCAGTGGTTGCAGGCGGGACTCAATTCCCTCCTGGCAACCGAGTTCAGGTACTTCCCGAAGCAACCGTGCACGGAAAGCACCTTAAAAACAGTCCCATCGTATTGCCCGCCTCGTCCAGCAATACGATGGGCTTATAGTCCGCAACTGAATTGCAAAAAGTTACGGTGATAGAACGCCGCCCTGAGGTACACCTGCAGATGTTGTACGCCAAGAGGAGTAAACATTATCGATACAAGCACGCTGCTAGCAACCCTACAGGTAACTACGAAGCCAGTCAATTGCCGATAGAGATATGTTAAGTGAACACAAGATACCCAGTAAGATATCAAAGTCAACGGTGTTAAAGGGATTGCTGAAGTCTAGCAAAGTGAAAACCGTTAGTTTACCTTCATCCATGCCCGACCTAACATCATCCGTAATATGGACCAGAGCTGTGGTAGTGCTATGGCCTGGACGAAAACCAGATTGGAAAGGATTAAGGAAACAATTTCTTGTAAGAAATGAGCTTAACTGCGTGTAAATGAGACGCTTGAGGACTTTGGAGAAAAATGGAATTGGAGGAAGCAGAAAAATGTGAAATAAGGGACTCGATATCAACATCTTTTGAAGCACAAGTAGGACGTGACTTGCCGATCCCCAATAACTTGAGAAATTTCCAGACCTTAACTGGGTCACCATCTTCAACAGACTTGAGAATATGTCAGCGCTGAGCATTCCTACACATCTTATTGCAGTGATTTCGAATAAATATAAATTTTTCCCAATTTAATGAAGTCGGGTTTTTTTTATATCTAGATTGAGCCCTTGCTTTCCTTCTCTGGACCTCCTTTATTTCCTCAGTAAGCCAGGGTGCAGGCAGATGTTTTACCTTTATTTGTCGTATTGGCGCATGTTTGTCATACAGGCTTATCAGATTTTTAGTGAACAAATCCAGTTTTTCATCGACACATTTAGAGTTAAAAACAGGAGTCAGTCGAAGTTTTCGATATCTCTGCTAAGATTTTTAACGTTCATATCTCGAAAATTACGCTGTGAAATAATTTTAGATCTAAGTTTAGGAGTGCGAGTGAGGTCGGAAAGAAGGAGAATGTCGTGGTAGGAAAATGAATCTGCAGAGCACTGACCATGTTTGGCAACATGCTCCACAGAGGACACAAGAATAAGGTCTAAGAGAGATGGATTACGGTTTGGCAGATTATGGGTAGGATTTAAGGGAAGAATGGAGAGATTACTGGATTCAGTAACAGATCGAAGGCTGACAGAACGAGAATCATTTTTCAGTAAACAAGTGTTAAAGTCACCCATGACTGTAGTATGACTGTACGAAGGAGTTAGATTTTCTAACAATATTTCTAGGGAGGAAAAGTAGTCCAGCCGTAAGGAGGGACTGTAAAATACACCGAGAAGTAGTTTTGTATTGGGAAGAAATATTTCAATGAACAAATGCTCGCCAGCATTTGTAGGTGGGGGCTGAGACGACATATTCACTACGGAGAAGGGAATGTGAGATCGGATATATATGGCAACTCCACCGCCACGTCCACAGGCTCGATCATTCCTTACCAGCTGAAAGCCTGGTAACGTGTAAGATACCGTGGACAGGCATGGCTTGAGCCACGATTCCGATACAAACACTTTTTTTACAGAAGCATTGACAAATACTGTAGTTGGAAACAACATAATAATAAAGTATGTTCAAAGCTAAATATTTACGGTTTTATTTCTAATAACATAAGACGAGAAGCTACACCAGATGCCGTCTCATCTACACGTCTTGTCTAACTCCTAAGATTAGTTCGTAAGATTCAAAATTTGTACAACAGAAATGATAGAATATAAGAAAATTATTACAATGGGGATGACATTTTGGCCACTATTTTCTAACAAATAAAAAAACAAAAAGTAAATCACTAAAATAAAGTAAAGCAATCTTTTAAGTAAAACTACCGCCCGGACGGTTTCGTGTAAAAGAATAAACTAAGTACGTATTTAATTTTAAAATTAAACTGATTTTAAACATTTAATATTCCTAAATCTATTTGACAACTTTCTTAAATTCAAAAAGACCTATTTTAGTACAACATTATAGAACATATTGACATATATCTTATTATGTCAGACGCTACGTCGTAGTATTTTGTTTCCGTTTAATTTTTACCATAAATTTATTGGGGTCTATATTTTTGTTCGCTGTCGGACACATCGTGTCCGTCATGGCGTTCAACATGTTAAACGAATGATAAAATATTTAGGTATAAATATAACAAATACCAATAATGTAATAAAATTTCGAGATTAATATTCAAATTATATAATTCGGCTTGAAATACATATTTGTATAAGGCTACAAATATGTATTTCAAGCCAACTGAACATACACGCACGGAATTGCCTATCTATATTTTACTATAAGTGCAATATCCAGTATGCAAGCGGTAATTGACAGTACTAATGAACCACAGCTTTTAATTACCAAACTTAAACCAGATACTACGCAGAATATTGTGCATTTGATTTAACTAACAATTATTTTGTAGCTGACTAAACACGACTTTTAAAACATTGTATGCAATTTAATGCAGTTTTGAATTCATCTTTATATTGGCTACATATTTCTATCTTATGGTACTACTTAGTACATGGTTGGTTTTATTTGAATGTAATTTAAAGACATTTTTCATCATCATCGTCATCAACAACTCATAATGTCCCATTGCTGGGCTCGGGTCTCCCCTCAGGAGAGAGTTAAGGCCATACGTCCCTACCCTGGACAAGTGGCGGTTGGGGACAAAAGAGATTTCTCAATTCGACTTATTATTACGTTTGTATGTCATGTATCTTTGGCTGCTTCAATGATAATGTAGTTGAAACGATTAAATCTTTAAAACTAAGATTACATACATTAGATACAATGAATGTTTTATATAAATATTTAAAACTTTTAAATTAAATTTCATCAAAATTAAAGATACACGTAGAGTACGTTAAAAATGTTTCAGATGAATGAAAATTATCTAACGTCACAAATACATCACTGCTTATGCAATTAGTAATAATTGTTAAAAATATAAAAATAAGCGTAATTGGAAGTAGTCGCGAATTTGATAGTTATAATTGGGATTTTTAAAGAACGATCGATTGGTCTATCGTTGTTTAAAAAGTACCAGTATTAATGTAGATCAGTTTTATTAGGAGGCTATATTTAGCTCACTTTACTATATATCCGGAATCTTTTGTTGCACTCTTAAATATTTAACAATACTTTTTCAAATATGGTTTATTAGGAGAGATTTCAATTGTCTAATAAATAGTCAAAACTTTTCAATGTCTTTGAATTCGTTTACTTTTAATCGTAACTTCAAACTTAGTAACGAACTCAAACTTTTAAGGTAATTTTACTTAAAAACTAAGTAGGTGAGGTCAAACCCTCCAGGAGCTATGATTAAAGTTTCTCTAGACTTTTGTGTTGGCTGCCAAATTGTTAGCCAAAAATTTGTACTAAATTATGTATGTTATATTGTGGAATGAAATGCAAATTTTTGTAGTTTGATAGTCTATACTCACGGCATTTAGGACTAAAAACTCGAAATACTATAAATATAGCGAACTTTTTTATCCATCTCCACGTATTGACGGATATGAAAACTTTATTGCAGGACATTTAATGAATATAAATTTTTAAATGTTTATTACTTTCATATTTATTTTTAACTGAACACCACGGAGTGAAGCTAGTCAAAAAATATAATTACAAGTTACCTCTTACATCATCAGCTATTTGTCAGTGAAAATCCCATCAAAATCGGTCCAGGTGATTCAGAACGAATGGAACCTGTTTGTTTCAGCTAATCTCAGATAAACTTTAGACACTATTTTTTTATGTGAGTATATACTTTCATATGCATTTAGTGAAAAACTGTTTCTTTGAATTTACTAACAGTCACTTCAATTTTATTTATGTAGCATTTTTTTATGTGTTAGCTGCTAATATGACTCATGAAAGCATGAGCAATTTCCAAGAGTGGTGGTCATCGTCCTCAATGCGAAGAAGGACAATGCAGCATGGTGACCCTCACTATGGCCATACGAGATGCTTTTTCAAGCCCCGCTTCAAGGACCCGGGATCATAGTGGGAAGAAAACACGTGCGCTGGTAGTGAGTTCCAGGTTTTGACCATTCGGCACAGGAAGGAAGACCAAAGCGATGAGTACGAGAACGTATTCTTACATTTTAAATCGGTGACTTCCAAGGCCTGCCCGTGTTTTTTTTTCTTTATGATGTAGGTGGCAAACGAGCAGACATATCGCCTGATAGGAAGCAATTAACGCCCCCCATGGACACCCATAGGCATGCATGGCAACAATAGAGGGGTCAAAAGTGCGATGCCGGCCTCTAAAAAGGAGCACGCTCCTTTCTTGAAGGTTTGAAGGTTGTTTTGGTCCGGGAATAATAATAGTGTTGTTCTGTAGAGGAAGGAAGAGAGGAAAAGCAGTTGGAAGAGCTCTTTAGAACACTCTTCATGGTAAAGGCGATAGAGGATTGACAAGGAGGCGAATTCTTTACGCAACTGTAGACGCTTACGGGACTCGAGGCTCAAGGGACATTTAGTAAATTACCTTTAGATAGTTTCGTAAGAGGAAATAAAGTAATTTATTATTTTGATTATTATTTATTTGTATAGGTCACCTATGCTATTTGTTTCAGTAGCCGACATTTCAAACGAATGTCGCCAATCCTGGTTCTTTTAGCTTTTTGTGCCACTTAACATTACAACTGAGATACTTAACGTTGAAATTAAAAATCATTTTTAATATCAATGAGAGATATGGGCGGTATTATTAATTCCATCACATTGTCGAACGATTTCGTGATAAAAATTATATTTCTTGGCTCAGGTATTTTCTGCCGAATAGGTTAGTTTCGTTAATAATGCTATTATTATTTGAAGTAGACTTATGGAAGAGTATAGATATTTGACAACAAACTATGGTAAGGCAATTAATATTGAAGCAGGAAGCGAACTAATAATGCATAATTAGTGCAATCCTTAAAATTTTGGTGGAGACCAGGATAATAACAACGTATAAGCCTCAACAGAGGACATGTTGGCAACTGATTTAGTTACACTAATATGACAATATGTAAATAAATCATAAATTAATCAGGTTTTAGAGATTTTAGCAATATCACTGTTCTGTTTTATTCTCGGTAAAAACTGAGTTCATTTTTAAGGTTTCAGTACTTCAAATGAAAAAAGAAAACCCTTATGAGATGGCTTTGTTATCTCTCTGTCTGTCAAGACCCTTTTTTACAGGACCAGGAGGAGGTATCTTGGAGCTGTGAAAAATAAAACTCGCCAACGCACTCGCTTATGCGGCAAATATGCGACAATCGCAATGGGATTAAAACCTACAGGGTACTCAGAATCTTGAAATTTGAAACGACGCGTCTTACAGCACAGATAAAGAAAAAAATGCGAAAATTTTTAGTTACATTATAAAATATAATAATATTTTTTGTAATTTTAAGCGTACTAAACCTTTTTTCATTAACGTCATTTAGTAACAATAATATCATAACTTTTACTTATAATATAAACCTACAGGTTTTTACGGAACCCTTGGTACGCGTTTCAGACTCTTACTAGGCCGGTTTTTTATTTATAAACTTTAAGCACTAAATTTGTACATCAACAACTTAATGCCCAAGGAGTCCTCTTCAGTCGACCTTGTAGTTCAAATGTTTTAAGGTGCTTACAGGTAACATATGTAGTAAATTAAAATAAACATAATTCAAAATATATTTAAACTTATAAAATACATATATATGAACACAGAACTAATTATGACATTGTACTATACAGTACAGTATACTATACAGACCAACGACAGAATTGAGTGAACACGAAAGTCCATACGTAGCTATACACTTACATATGGACTTTCAAATAAATAGACATTAGGCATCGAATGCTACAAATCAAAGTCGAGTACGATTAGCTCTTGAGATAAGGTCGAGCCACACTGCATTTCACCTAGATTGGAATTGATCCCACAGTTTTAGGCTTAAAAATCAAGATTGCTACCAGTGATATGTTTTAATTTTAATCTCCACATTCATATGTACAATTTATAGTTCTTTATTTAAATTTCCTATATGTTTCCAAATTAAAAAATAACCAAGTTAAGTACAAATATACGCTTTGAATACCAGTACGTATGGTGTAATATAAAAATATGACTAAATCGTTCTTCACACTCACGCAAATTTAATTTATGCTTCCGGAACACATAGTAATCACAAACAAAGGATCCGCAAAAGCACTTAGAGAACGCGAATTTTTGTCTGAAAGAGAACATAATATTTTGAACAATATCGTTGTTCGCACCGCATTTAGCTGAAGTTTTGAAGTAAGCGTGGCAGTTAACGGCTTACAAGATCTTTATATACCTAAAAGTTTTAATAGAACGTGTTAGTACACGAGCACACGATAGCGTAGCATATGCGTAGCCTTTCTGCTACGATAACCATTATTTTCCTACAGTTTTTTTATAACGATGAAGATTTTCGATGTTTGAAGGTTTTTATATTTATTGACTATGAGCCGTTTTAATGTATCATTATAATCATTGCATTTATCCTATAACACTTTCTATATTGATGATTTTGATGATGATTGATGACTTGACTTTCGTGGCGGGCGAAACAGTATACCAAGAAACTTCTGAAGATTTTTAAGTATTATAAATAGTAAAATTAACTATATTTTATTTTGTTCCGTGGTACAATATGTTTACCAGCGGGAGATGAGTGATTCTTATTGTTTTCAACATACAGTAAACGTATGCCTAAGTCTTTTTCATCAACTGATCAACTACTTAGGTTTGAATAGTGTTCTGCTAATGTTAAACTAAGTGTTTTTAGTTTAGCAGAAGATCGTATCATGAATACTTAAGAAAATAGACTCTTAGGATATACTCAGGCCTTAAGACTGGCTTATTTTCTCCGTGTTGAGGTTAACTTTTACACTTCAGAAGACTCCGGTTAACTTCATTGCCTTGATTTTTTAAACACCTTCTGACAAGATAACTTTTATAAAACTAGATAACTGCATCAATTTAATAAAATATTGAACATTTGTAACTTGCAAAGTTGAGATGATCTTTACAACATAATTCAAAGTAAATAAATCTTTAATAAAACTCAAAATAACGCTGTTCTTTTATTGGTAAGTGGTCACCTATTACTAGTAGATATGATATGTAATATAATTTCTACTAGACACCATCATCATCATCTTTCTAACCTAGAAATATCTTGTGAGCCGTTAACTGCCACGCTTACTTCAAAACTTCAGCTAAAGGCGGTGGGAACAACGATATTTCTCTGCATCCTTTTTTCTGTCCGCTGGCAGAGAATGCCTAAGGCATAAGTCCACCGATGCATGTATTTGTGCATAAAGTAATAAATCCTAATAATATTATAAAGGCGAAAGTCTGTATGGATGGATGCTTGTAACTCTTTCACGTAAAAACTACTGAACGGATTTAGATGAAACTTTACACTAATATTTATAGCTAATACATCAGAATAACACATAGGCTACTATTTGCCGCGATAACAAACATATTCGCGGGCGGAACAGCACCTAACAATTGAATATCAGAATATTTTAAAAAGTAGTTCACATACTAATATAGTAGTTTTAATTTCTAGACTTGGAATATTCCATTTATCTATTACAGAAATCGATGACACACAACGTCATCTAGTTCCAAACTAAGAAAATTATGTATAATAGGTACTAGACAACTGATTATTATCTGATTATTATTATATTTTACAAACATTCGGTCCAACCGATTTTTCGAATCGAACCCAAGATTTCAAGCACAGTAGTTGCATACGCTACCACTGCGCCACCGAGGCAGTCCCGTCATATTGTTAGAATCACCAAAGCAAATAAATGTATGAATGTGCAATAATCATTCGACGTATTTTATTTTGCTTGTTCAATCCCCAGTCCTTATTTTCAGTAGCAAGTGCTTGCTATGTATAATTGAACCAAAGAATTTTCCTATTGTTTCAGGGTACATACAAGCATGTAAGCGTGGCGAACCAATAATGCTGAAGATTGTGGGTTCGATTTACATAGAGCCTACAGATATTTGTTCCACGTCAGGATGTTTGCATATCTGATTTGTGTGAATAACGGCGGCTATGTTCTAGGCAATCTTGGTGTTGTGTAAAGTATTTGAATGTGAAAAATACATATATATATGAATATTTAGTATGAGCCATATAAATTGTAGAAAAATAAAGTTTCTTTATCTTTCTGATTTTACTACGTTCTGAAGAAAGAAAGCAAGAAAAAAATGCATTAATGATTTTTATTATTGTCGGTTGGACATTAGTAAATCATTTGAAAATTTACATTTGTATAGTTGCGTTTCGTTAGCCTAAAAAGTCGTAACAAAAATATAATTTCAATTCTAAGAGATAGGTTTTAGATAATGGTTATTTCTAAAAATTATATTAAGAGACAGGACTCCTACACAATAAATCTTCACCTTTTCAAAACAAAAACGATATAAATCCAATAGTAATTCTTCAAAAAGGGTAGACTAAATACGGCATATTTATTCTTACCCAATATGATTGAATCTATCAACAAAATTAAAACAAAGAAAAGAAGATTAAACAATATTCTGTACTATAATATAATATTAATATTGATGATATGAGTTTTGTATGATCACCGAATATGTTGTTCAACGATTCCATTGAACAGAGATACAAATCACAACATTCTCCAAATTGAGACCGCTTTAATTTTGAATATTTCGTCCGCAATCCGAAAATATTTACACCGAAATGTGTTTTATTTATTAACATTACCCATTCCCACCCATATATGCGCGACAAGTAATATTTTGCAGTTTCCAACGTCCATAAAATGTTTGTCTTTGTCGAAGGGGGTGCGGTGTGACAGATGACTAATGTTGTTTGTTGAAACTGAAATGGTCCAGGGTTCGTTTCGGGTCTCACTTTATTGTTTACTTTCAATAGATGACTTTGATTAATAACAACTATCTGTATAGACGTTTGTTATCTCATAGTCAAATAGGTATCTAGCAAAGGCACTTAAGAAATGTTGCTTAAACAATTAAAGCTTAAAAAACCCATACACAAACTTAAATTAAAGATAAGCAACCAGGCTTATGGATATTCTAGAGTAGCAGAGCCACGCCGATTTAAACATGAACGGATCGTCTTGAGCGGAATGGTACTACCTTCGTACAGAAAATCAATCTAAAATGAAACTAAACGTGCTGTCGTGTTTCGTTGGTGAGTGCGAGACCGGAGGCCCAATGATGCATAAACATCACTAGGCCGCCATGACGTGAGTATCCATGCAACTTTGTTGCATTGCCTGTGTTCACAATGAGTATGGTTACCAACACTTTTGGATTCTGCTTATGCTTTCCAACAGGCAGGGTAGCGTCCCTTCGACAGGTCCAAAATAAGAAGTAAATGTTATAACTTCAATTACGTTTTGGACTTCCGTATTACGTTAGTAGGAACTAATGATTTTTTATTCTGTCCATCAAATATTACCTGTAATTGCTTTGTGGCTGTAAAACCTCGTTTTGGACACATTCAACTTTGGAATTTCAGTGAAATTATCTTGGTGTACAATAAATCAAATTTCTTTTATCCTATTATACATGATCCACACTGAAAGTTTTGCGTAACAGGACCGCCATAAATATATACTCTAATTTAACACAAAATCTGCAATCAATTTTCGGACAATAATTTATACAAATGTATAAAAACTATTTGATATTTCAATTCGACGACTTTTCACTAAATGCGTATTAAAGAATACATATTTTTTTATAACACCTGTCTGTCTATTTGTTTCAGGTGAATTCAATGGAACTGATTTTGATAGGACTATCATTAACAGATAGCTGATAGTATAGATAATAACTTAGACTACTTTCATTTTTGGAGTAGGTTAAAAAACGCAGAAACAAAATTGAGGTAAAAATAATTAGATACTAGCTGCAACTTCTAAACTACAATTTCTGGTCTTTTTCAAAGTATACACTGACATGATACCGGACATTTATATACATTCCATTAGAGTATGCTTACAAACCATACTGACAAAAACCAAATAGCAAACAATTGACGGACTAAACGGTTGACCTTAACACTTATATTTACTTTGTGCTCTAGAAATCATCAGCATCTTTTGCCAAGTTTCAATCTAACGTAATTACACCTAATGTACTCAAATAAATATTATTATAAAGAGGTGCGCACACCGTTCCCAGGGGTATTCATCAATCATAATTTATTACAGCATTGTTATCGTGGGTCTGAATAATCGCTCATATCCGAAACACCTTCCTAGGGACTCGGACACACTCGGGACCAGAAATTTAATAAATTGATGCTTCCCAGCTGTTTTGTAACTCGTAACTGTGTAATTTTGGCCAAGTTATAAACTTGTGTGTGAAATTATTAAAACTGTAATTTTCTTCTATCCATTAGTTTCCAAAGTCCTATAAAACATCGTACTTTTATGTATAATAAAACGAATTCAAATCTGTTGTAAATGATCCTGAATAACTAATGGATATGATTACTTTTATGTTTGAATTATTCAGCGAAATAGGAACTTAATTTGAATAAAAGAAAATCAACAACAAATGCTATGAAGTATATATTAATTTAATTTTTGACTGCATTTTTTAAATTAATACAAAAGTAAATGTACGTTTGTCATTTCAAAACATATACAATTCCAATGTTCACTTTTAAATTAAAAAGAAATTTTATGAATTTTTATGTGGCCAAATGTTGTTACTGGTCTTCGTTTGGTATTTTACTACTGTTTATGTAATGAGTGTAAACACTAGAATATCTTAACAAGAGGCGATTTTCCATGTTATAGCACGCTAATAATATAGGAAATATCTTCCTATATTATAATTATGAAAAAAAAATTATGATTAATAGATTATATCCTCTTTTTTTGGTCAATTTGGCAATTGTGAATAAAAGGTAACCTCTACGTAATAACTATTGACTCCCATATTGGAATTTTTCGCTTCACGACTATACGGTGAGATAAAGCAAAAAAATCTTCAACTAAATTAAATAATAGCTGGAGCTGAATTTTATCTTACATTAGCCTTTTTAACCTGTGAACGATACACTTAAGAGCTTTCAATTTAATTGGGAAGCCTGTCTGTTCTCGGATTATTCTCTCAATTTCGTATAAAATTCAATTTAAACTCGTTTCTATTCCAATTTCTAGATAAATCATGAACCTAAGGGCTTTGATGAGTTAATTTAATTGGGGTTATCTTAAATTATAGAACTAACTTTGCTATGACATTTTACTGAATTTTGGAGACGTGAACTGACCCTTTTTCGACCGTGAGAGAGTCACGCTTCGGCACGAATGGGCCTGCTCGACCGGAGTACCACGGCCTCACAGAAAACCGGTGTGAAACAACGCTTGCTCTGTGTTACATCGTGTGAGTGAGGATACCGGAGACCAATACCCCAATCCTCCTCCCTCCTCCTCTCCCTCCCCATCCCTAAAAGGCCGGCAAAGTACTTGTGACGCCTCTGGTGTTGCGAGTGTTCATGGGCGGCGGTAAACGCTTACCGTCAGGCGATACGTCTGCTCCTTTGCCTAGTACCCAAAAAAAAACCTGAAAGCGTTAGTTGGTGCATCCTCACTAGCAGAAGCATCATCATTGTGATTTACCGAATATCAGTTGAAAGGAGATGTTGATACTGCAGTTGACCTGCTTACCAAGCCTGGTGAAAACATTATTCAATGCCATTTAGTGAAGACAAATGCTTCATGATTACGTAATAATTTGCATCATTCTTAGCTACGATAATTAATACCATGCGTATATACATGCAAGACAGACGGGAATGCGGATACATGATGATGATAATTTAACATTATCATACAAAGTCGTTTATAAATTAAACATCTGGCTGACTTTCAACTCTTTTCGCTGCAAACTGCTAAATATTACTATAATGAAAATATTTTTAGAATTAAATACTTTCCTTAATTACAGTTTGGTACTTAAAGGAAAGCTTCTCCGCTTGCAAACTTGTTTGGTATTTAATCTCAGCGCTATACGGTCTAAAACTTTTATACGGTACTTTTTAGTTTATGAGAAGTATAATTAATTATAAGTATACAATACTTGTGTCAACAAAATTTTTTTTGGTGCTTGTGTGTTAATCTTGTCGTGCTTTTAATGATAAAATTAATAAATGCTCAAACGGCTTAATTATAGTACAACAATACAATACAATATATATATATATATATATATATATATATATATATATATATATATAGTATAAAATAGAAATATTGTAACTAAATTTTATATTATTAAAGACCATTCTCTGTCCGTCCGTGATTATTAAGGCTCGGGTCTTAAAAATATATTTCAAAACTAATAAATAATTCCAGTAATTGTAAAAAAATGGTGCTAATACAGAGAACCGAACAATACACCTTTACATTAACGATTCAATTACAGTTGTTATGTAAAAATCCTTTGTAAAAAGAAATTAAAGGTACAAATTATACATATGATTAGTCTATAATCATATGTATAATTTGTACCTTTAATTTATCTGTTAGGACAGCGATAAGAATAGTATATAAAGAAATCTAAGTCAACAGAATGCTGTATTCATGTCATTATTATCTTCAAGATCAAGATAAGGAAATTCCAGCAAAAATAAGTTCACATAAAAAATCAATGTAGTCATAATGGTTCCTTCACCGTGTTATGTGACCCGTATTACCTTCATATCTTCGTCGGGATTTACATTTTATAGTATAACATGAGATATCATCTCAATAGTGCCAGTGTGAACGAGGCCTGAAAGAACCTCCTTTCGTCCCTCCGCGTAATGCAAGCTGAGGAAATTGGATTTTTCTTTATTCTCGCGCGGGTAACTTGATATTGTGTGAATTATGGAAATTGCCTCGCTAAATTGTTGATTTATTACCTACGATCTATACTATTGGGTGCCGGCGAATTGTTTTATAGGAATCGTTTGTTATTATTACCTTAATATGCGTAAGCAATGGGACTAAGTGAAATAATTCTGAATCATTGTAATATTCAAATGAATTTACATTTATTTATAATGGTACGCTTTCATAAATCGCTTCAGGGTAGAGTTATTTTTTCGATATGCGTCTCATCATGATACGTTTTAATTTATTGAACTTTCTTTAGATTAATAAAAATAAATTATTGTAGTTTCAATAGAAAAGTACCCATGCACGAATGATAATAATAATGCTGAGATTATGACCCTAGAATAGCTTAATATATATTTGGGATTATGGGTAGTAATATTGAATATATGGATGTATGTAGAATGACCGAGTGCCCAAATTTAGTGAATATTGAATTGAGTGGCAGCTGAACCTCGTTGTACTCTGGGACAAATATAGAGACAATCTTAAAAACTTTGATGTTTTTCGGTAATGCCTAACTTTAACGAAATAATGTCATGTGCTGAGATAATGTCATGCTGGTACTGTCACTTCTCGTTTGACTTAAGTTCTTAATAAGTTTGTAATACTTTAATTAGTACTGACAATAAGATTGCATTCACATCACATCAATGTTATACTGTATCTATAGTATACTGTTAATAACTAATATAATTTAAGTAATCATTACTAGTAAGACTACAATACTACTAAAATGATAGGCAAGTACCAAATATTAAATAATAATAATAAATAATAAATATTTCCGACATCTAACACACAACGCCATCTAGTCCTAAACTAAGCAGAGCTTGTATTATGGGTACTAGACAACTGATATAATACTTATATACTTTTTTTTGTAAATATAAACATATCATACATAGAAAACACCCAAACTCCGAAACAAATATTTGCAGATCATACAAACATTTAATCCAACCCGGGAATCGAACCTAAGACCTCAGTAACAGCAGTCGCAAACGCTACCGCTAGGCCACCGAGGCAGTCATTATTTTATGTATACTTACAAGTCAGCGAAAAACTTAGTTAAACAATATATAGACTAAAACATCTACTCATATACGTTGAGTACTTTTGAAATCTTAAGTTTAATAAAATACCTTTTATATCTTGAGATGCAAAATCTGTACAGCAAAGTTTTTGTAATGTTTTCCTTATAAATGTATGTTTTTCTAACTAGCCCCTGAGCATTTGATCTTTATTTAAGAGGCAGTTAAGGATAATAAAAATTATAAGACCTTAGCATCAATATTTCGCTTCGTTATTGAGAGTATAAAACTATCCTTGTAGCCTTGTTACCGGCCTATAAACTTACATTTAGTTACGACCTGTTTCTAGTTTGTAGTACAGCCTTCGTTAGTTCATCAACTCGGCTAACAAGCGACTCACCTTCATGTTTTTCTTATCTATGTGTTTTTTATTCTTGCTAGTAATCAATTTCATTTATGAAATAATACCTGGATTCTTTTAACTAAAAAAATAATTTCATTTTGTTTATTATGAGCGCTCAAAAACCTATGTTTAATATAATTTCAAATTATTTAACTGAAGTTATTTCTTTCTTTTCTATTAATAACGTGTACAACTAATATAAATTGGCTTTGTGAGCGCAATGACAAGGAATTTTATTTAAAATTAACTGATCCCCGCGGTGTTACTCACGGTACAACGACAACCGAGGGTAGCGTCACGGTGCAAAACTAGTATAAAAAACCCTAAGTTACTACTCATAACATTAGCTATCTGTCAGTTAAAGTCCTGTCAAAATCAGTCCAGTCGTTCCCGAGATTAGCTGGAGCAAACAGACAGACAAAAACTGTAAAATATATTATTTTGATTTAT
Source organism: Hyphantria cunea (assembly GCA_003709505.1). Classification (NCBI taxonomy): domain Eukaryota; kingdom Metazoa; phylum Arthropoda; class Insecta; order Lepidoptera; family Erebidae; genus Hyphantria; species Hyphantria cunea. The sequence continues at coordinate 791,968 of PKRV01000557.1, read as the reverse complement.
GTACCGCGTACAAAAACATATCATCATCATTGAAATTGGAGAGGCCTATGTCCAGCAGTGGACTGCGATAGACTGATGATGATGATGATGATGATGATGCTTATTTTAATATTATAAACAGACACTCCAATTTTATGTATTTTTATAGATGTATAGATAATTCTATTCCATTCAATAGGCTAAACTAATGAAATAAATGTGTAGAATTACGTAATTCTACTGTATAATAATATTATAAATTCGAAAGTTACAATTAATTTCAATGAAATTTGGCATAGTGATACTTTGATTTTTTTAGAACATAAGCTATTCTTTGCTGTGATTTAAAAACCATCTTCAAACAGTTATATTTAATTGTACCTTCTCATGAACTCTGATCACAATGCCTATAATTACACAACCAAAACAAAGTAATAATAAATTAGTGTCATACTTCTTGTCGAGTTGCTGTCTAAGGCGACGAATTATCCATCCGCCCTGAGTTGATACAGTTTCATTCTACCAATTAATTGTACGACTTCTTTCAGTAATTTTGTATTTGCTAACTATAATTATAGTTTACCCAACTTCTTTACCCGACAAAGGTGAATTGAAAAAAAAAAGAGTTACAGTGTTGGCATTATATGTATGTTTATATGTATCACTGATGATTTACACTTTTTGGCACCTTTAATTTTTTATTGTTTAAAATAGGCAAACGAGCTTACTTATCGCCTGATGGTAAGCGATTATCACCGCCTATGGACACCCGCAATACCAAAGGCGTCACAAGTGCGATGCCGGCCTTTCGAAAATGAGGAGAGGGATTGGGGTATGGGCTTTCGGTTTCCTCACTAACTCGATGAAACACAGTGCAAGCGCTGTTTCACACTGGTTTTCTGTGAGGACGTGCATGCATCACTCCGGTCGAGCCAGCCCATGCATGCCGAAGCATGCCTCTCCCGCGGTATAATTTAAAATGCCTTCATAGAAAATAGACTACTAATACAGCTTATTTTAAAATTGAAAAGAAATGGTTCATTTTATTTACAGAGCCTGTCCTTGAACTATGGCCCTTTAAGCAAATTTACTGTAATCAACAAACTTTAAATTAGTTTACCTAAATTCCACTGAATATATTCGAAACATCAATAGCACTAATTAGTGTTTTAATTTATTACTAGCTCTAGAACTATCGCTAAGAATTCTAAAATAGGATAAGTCAAAAACAAACAACGCTAATGTTTTTATCGTGCGACAAAAACGGGCTTTCCCGTTAAGAAATTTTAAAAATATAAATATTCTACAGTAACAAAAAGATGAATTCTTAAATTTCTTACTAGAAACTGTAAAAAAAAATTGACATTAGAAAAGTGATTGAGAGATTGGGGATAAAACGTTCTAACCTATAAAATATTTTATGAGGCGTTTAAACTTTAAATTCAAAGAGGATTATAAATGTTGCTATCGGTCTGTAGATAGGTCGACTCTCTTTTAACTTTAAATTTTTATAACCGTAACTTACATAACATAAGTTTTTTTACTTTTACTTATAATAATGTTTTTGAAAAATCCATATGTGCAGTAAACAAAACAAGCTAGCGTGTCGAACATTGAACTTGGTTATTCATCATCATCATCAGCCTATCGCAGTCCACTACTGGACATAGGCCTCTCCAATTACACGCCCCTTAGTTCGATCGTCTGCATCTCGCATCCAGTTCCAAACTCGCTTTTATCGAAAATCATCATTTCTGTAGTCTGTAGTGTGTGTAAAAAAATAAGGCATAAAAAAGTACCAGGTTATGGTTCTTTCCTTAAGGCTTAATTGTTTTAGATATCTTGTTTGAAATTAGAAGCTTAACTGAGAATAGATTATCTTTCTTCTTTAAATGAGATACTACTATAAAAACAACATATTCTTTTGTAACCAGTAGACCAGATAAACCACATTCAAGTTTAAAGTGCTTGCAGAAATATTATTGAGTGTTTGCGTTTTAAATACCATTGGGAATGGTGACAATAGTAAATAGTGATCAAATGGTATTCATTTTTTATTTTTCTCTTTAAGCGCCATAACATTTATAGTAGTTAAACTGACACTTTGGCATGATGATAACAACTTTATCAAAGTTTAAATTCTACAACTTCATAAAACTTTTTATTGAAAAGTATTTTCTAGACAATTTTATGTTAGTTTCAAACAATTTTATTTTTATCAATAATATTTTTCTTCGACATCGTGACATATTTTTAAATCTAGATTATTGATAAATACATTAAAAATCGTAAACAATGTAACGTTATATAGTTAGCGTATCTGCCACAATAGCGTACGTATCTATAATATGCTAATTTTCACTAACGTTTGTTGCTTGAAATCGTAACCGCAATACTCATACATTTAGAGAATTAATGTGGATTTCCTTTATTTTCATATTACATCCGACATTAGCCTACAGGCTTATATTTACATATGAAACACGGGAAAATTTGAAACCCAGTACAACCAACTGATTTTGAATACAATAATATCGTGTACAAACTCATATCACATGGAAGCAAATTGTACACTTGTGTGCAATTCGAGGCCCCATATCTCGCAGTGTGAGTTTGGCAAATGTTGCAAATTAGTTAAAATAATGCAGTGGTTACATGTTGGTAGTCATGTCCTTTGTTTGTCATGATTTGTTTGTTATATAGAACTAAAGAATTTGCATTATGATAATGGCTGGGCAACTACTAGTAAAATCAATATAGAAATATTTTTAAGATGATTATGACAAACAATATTGACTACACGATTGGCCTATTGGTTTCAGTGGTCGCCACACCACTTCCTACTGCGCTAAGTGTTGTGGGTTCAAAACCTACATGGGACAACACTTTGTGTGATTCATAAATTTTTGTTCTAAGTCTGGGTGTACTTTGTGTCCGTTTTATGTATGTTTGTAAAGATCCCCGTGACACAGGAATGTATATTCCTAATGCGGGAGTTGTCTTTTTAAAAAACAAAAACAAAACTGACCTCGAGAACTATCACAAATATTATCTGAGCTAGAGATATACTATCTGAGCTCAATCCGTGATTGTTGTTGTACCGTTGCATAAACAACAGCAGCTAAAGCCATGGGGTGAAGCTAGTCTAAAGAAATACCCTAAGCTAGTCCTACTATCGTCTGCTATATCCCATCAAATCATTAAAATTGGTGTAACCCTTTCATGGATTCGGTGGTACAAACAACAAATCTAGAAATTGATTTTTTTTTATGTAAATGTCGTATATTATACCTTGAAATACATTTTATAAAAAGCTATTCATTTTAAATTATAGACAGATATTTTAATTTTATTTATTTGTATAAATATAGTTCAAAACATACTTACAAAAGTCGCCTACAAACATACAAGCAAATTAATGAAAGCTAAAGTAAGTTCGGGAGACTTTGAAGTCGCTGTGAACTTAAATAATTAAGTTCACTGCAACTTGGTATTAAGTTCGCCTATAAAGGTGGACGAAATGAAGGATGAGTTGATCTAACGAAGACTATGCACAGTAATAAATAAAGTTTATTGACCTTTACTTTACTATAGTAAAGTAAAGATCAATAAACTCAGGTAAATTTAAATTTAACAAAAATTAAATAAAGATTAAATGATAAGTAAATTTCATTCTGTTTTTAGAAAACAGTATATTTAATTAAGTTATATAGACGTTTACAAAATATATATACATTCTTGTCACTAAAAGATGAAAGATATTATTGACAAAAATTACTGGCATATAAGAGTTTATTCTAAAAACCAAAATTTACTAACAAAACCAGGTTAGAAATATTTTTTCTAAAATAATATCATCGTGATTCTAAGTAACTATAACAATATTAAAAAAAACATCTACGCCTTTTTATATTTGTTCATGACTGTAACTAGAAAAGTGTGTAAATTAGTTTATCAGTATACCAAAAGATACGCAGAACCTGAAAACTTTAAGAATATTAAACTCCCGTTTAAACAACACCATTATTAGAAGCACCGACTCCCATTTCACAGACCTACCATTACTTTCCACACATTCCCTACTCACCTGACAGTTTGATGTCAAATAAATAATCACTTAATTATTAAGCCCTGTAACATGGTACTAACGGTTTCACGTAGTTCACAAGGGAGTTATAAGAACTTCTAACATAATTATTATAGCTAGACACTTAAAATTAGGGAGCGAAAACTTCAAGACAACCCATGTCACATTTCTTGCAGTTAGTTTCTGGTGTAGTTACACCACCCAGATGGGTTCGGATAACTTTAGAGTGTTCGTGTGTAAGACAGCAACATAAGTGTAAGGTATTAAGCAAATTAAAGACCAATATTAAGAAAGTATATCTTACTAGTTTATGCCCACGGCTCCGCCCGTGTAAATGTCGGTTATCGCGGCAAATAGTAGCCTATTTGTTATTCAGATGTATAAGCTATAATACTGTAAAGTTTCATCCAAATCTGTTCAGTAGTTTTTACGTGAAAGAGTAACAACATCCATCCATACAAGCTTTCGCGTTTATAATATTAGTAGGATGTGTCAAATATCAAATTTACTATATGTAAATATGTAGTATAGTCAATTTTAATATTCGTAACAGCTTTAGTAGCGTATCCTTCCACCTAAGCTGCTTTCAACTAACAGTGTCCCATGACCTTCACCAGATCGTTTGTATCACCTTGTAGGTAACAACTCTCTGTCTACATTTTTTAATTAAAAAAGTAAATTTATGTTAATAAAAGCTAAATATAAATGTGAAAATCATTATTTCGTCATTTAAGTAATTCATTATTACTTTAAAATATGATTAATTTTAGTTAAATGTTTTTTTACAAATAAAATGCATTTTGCTAGAAATATGCAGTGAGTTTATACCATACTAATTATGTATAAAAAAATGTATAAATTTACTCGAAAAAAACCATAAGAGTCACAATTATTGTTTTTGCCAACAATTTAAAATGACTACAACTCATTTTCTGGTATCCGGCGAGCCGTGATTCAACACATACGCGTCACCGCGTGCGAAGTCATGTGTTTTTTTTTTTTTTTTTTTTTTT
>PKRV01000557.1:720502-786838 GCA_003709505.1 Hyphantria cunea | reverse complement strand
CTTCGTGTGGGACTCCTGACTGACACCAGCCAGACTACCCACTAAACCACCACGGTGTGCCACTCTGCGCCTGAGAAGGGAGGGATCCAGGAACCGCTTTCTTACGCCATCCGGACCCCTCCCAGCGCCAGCCCGCACTGAAGCGGGCTCCGTCTCCGATGGTAAACTCTCAAGGTGGGCGACGTACGACACACGCGTGACGTCGCCCCCCCTCGCGGGTGGCCTCTAAAGCGGATGGGGGGGGAAAACCCGTCCCACCCATCCGCGGCCACACTCAGGGCGGCATGAGGCGCTGATAGGCGCGCCTCCGCCGCCCGGTTCGCCGGCGGAAGTCATGTGTGTCTCAACTTCCTACGTCAAACAACTCCACTGTAAACACCCGACGCAGAATTCATGTTATCGCACTACGTGTGAAATTTCACAGCTTACATCCAACTTTATGACGGCTAGAATGTTAGAATATCTAACTAACTAGAACTTTGATTTATGAAGTATAGGTAAAGTTGTGATTGCAAATATGTTTTTGGCAGGTGTATAAGTAAAATCCATAAATCTAATACTTAATTTGAATGAAATAGCACACACATCAGCAAGTACGGTCGTGCTTATATGTGTTGGTAACTGCGAAAATATATCTTACCTACTGGCCTGGGGTCTTTACCGTGGGAGAGCCACGCTTCGGCATGCATGGACCGGCTCGACTGGAGCGATACCACGGCCTCACAGAAAACCGTGTGAAACAGCGCCTGCGCAGTGTTTCATCGAGTGAGTGAGGATACCGGAGGCCCATAATTCAATCCTTCCTCTCATCACATTCCCCATTTCCCAAGGCCGGCAACGCACTTGTGACGCCTCTGATGTTACAGGTTTCCATCGGTGGCGGTTTGTTCACTATTCCATAAAAAAAAGTATGACAAGATTTTTTTTCTTGGCGATTTCTTAACTGAAATACTAAAAGAGAGTATGTAGCAAATGGTTACTCTAAAAGAAACAAGTCTAAATCCAATGTAGTGGCAAATTCAAAAACAAAGGCTGCCTAGTGTTTGTTGTGTTTTTCGAGGTAGTCTCTTTTGATATAATGTCGTAAAGTTCTGATTAATCACTTTGCTACTAACTATAAGACTTTAGGCACTATTATAAAATACTAAAAAAGGCTTAAGCTAGGTTTCATTTGGCCCATCGTGTTCCTGGACGAGGTGGGCAAATTGTTTGACAGGGTGCTCTCTGCCGCATCGTCCGGGACCTCAGCGAGATGGGCCCCGACCTGTTGGATGGCTAATTCGGGTTCCGAGAGGGGCGTGCGACGGTCGATGTCGTTTTGCGCCTAAGGGTCGTGACCGAATAGGCGGCAAGCTGTGGCGGCGTGCTGTTGGCGGTGTCGTTAGAGATTATAAGTTATCAATCTGTAGACGATTTACAAAAAGCGGCCTTATTATGATTTTTTTCCAGGCAACCTTTGGATGGTGGTATCTATAGAAGATGAATTCATGGTTAGGCAGATTTAGAATTTATTATTGAAAAGAAAAAATAATTATTTTATTAAGAAAGAAAACAAAATCTTACTTTCAATTAAAACTAAAATCTTGAATTTCTTAGAGCAAGTAAACTCTAAGCACTTTCTTTTTGTCTGTGAAGTTCAAGTTTGTATATAAATTCTAGCGACCCCGAGATATCAACCGAACAAAGCTAAATAATGAACCAGGGTAAATATTTCGGCAGCTTGGCGTTGTTTGAAAGGCTTTCTGGGAATTTCTACTGTAAACTTAATATGTACTTGAACTTTATAGGACAAATTGCGACAAATTCTCAAAGGAATAAATGTCACTATTTGCTAGATGTTAATCTAAAATGGAATTGGTCGATATCAACAGTTGTAGAGAAATGACACGGTTCAAAATGTATCATAAGGCTAAGAAATTCATATAATTAATTTGAAAATTTATTTACAAACCTTGTCCTTACTTTGTCCTTACTGTAGCACAATTTAATCCATCTCTAGGAATTAGTTGTGCTACACTAATTAACTTTTTGTTACTCTTTTTATCTATTGTAACGCGTGTAGTCAAGATGGCGGCTCAGCAACACATTATATTAGTACAAACTTATAATATTCTCCAATGCACATCAAGTAGAACGGCTAGAATATGAATGTCCCCGCATTACTCCCACCGGTGCTATTTATATTTATTTATTTATTTTTGAAGAAGGCTTACAGACTAATAAATATAATTATAGTTAATTCAAATAGTTGATCAAGTTGCTAACAACAAGCTTCCATATATAGGTAACAATATATTACACTGGTCTAGTGCCAGATCATGGACTTATGTATTCACAGATACCGACACATCACCATAAGAAAACATACTTACGCGGATATAAAAGAAATCAAAAAAGAAACAAAATTATAAAATAAAATAAAGTGTTAGCAAATACACAGTATACAATTTTCATACAATTTTCTATGCGTAAAAAACATATTTTATTTAAACTTAAACTATCAGTTTGAGCATTGCATCCAACATCTTCATTAAAAAACCTTCTCGAAAAAAGCTGCCTCACCGCGATCGGGGTAGTACAGAACAAGTCATACATTACAGAGTCATGAAGTTAATTGAATCCACGTGCACCTCGCAGAAGGAAATCATCTGACATCATCGATCATATTCATATTATATATGAATATGATCATATAGAATAAAATAATATAAGAATACAGACGTCAATAAAAATAAGCGGAAGGCGGCAAGATATATATATATTATTTAATATGAACTAAATATTCACTTGATTATTAAGTTATAAGATTATAATATATATGAGGTTGGAATCGTTACTTATAACACTATATATATAGTATTGACATAAAAGTGATGAAAAGTACATGGGATGTGGTAAAATATTAAACACAAACGGTAAAGGAAAAGAAATAAGCAGCGCTATTCTTTACGAAGTACAAAAGATGATGCAGGTTTTATTATTGAAAATCTAAAATTATTGATTAATAGTAAATAAATATTTCGATCATCTATCACACAACTAAGCAACTTACAGGCTACTAGACAAATGATATAAATGCGTATATACTTTTCATTTGCAAATATACACATATTATACTTTGAAAACACCCAAACTCCGAAAAAAAATTATTTGCAGTATGGACAAACAATTGGTTCTACACAGGAATCGAACACGAGACCTCAAGCACAGCAATCGCATACACAACCACTGCGCCTCCGAGGCATTCATATCTGTATTTAGTCAGGTTTCAAATTATTTATTTATTGGTAAATGGCAATGTAAAATAGCTCCGGAGACCCTTTGAAAAAGAAAGGTTTTTAGAAATTAGTAGGAATTCTGTCGGAATGAGTTGATTGTCATTAAAATGAGTAAATTAGGGTTCAATACCAACTTGATAAATGCTAAAGCCACCTTGGATACCTTTCGCCCAGACTATTGTTGGCCTTAGTTATAACCACTGCCGTATTTACTCCTTTGACCATATCCGCTCTGCATGCCTTGCATGCCACCTGGCACAGTACTGCATACCGCTTTGCATACTCCTTTGCATGCTATTGTGTAACCTATTCGAAACAGAGCTAAAACCAACAAATTATATGGCAAGAACACCTAACAATCAAATATAAGCCAATCACGTATTTCATAATGTCTTATAACATACTCATAAAGCTTTAAACTAAATTCCAGTACTTTTGAGTATCTTCTAACTCATATTTTATTAACAAAGTGCATTTCAAGAATACAACCGAAACAGGACCTTCACAAAGTCTGTCTCTTCACGTAATAAATCTGTCGATATCTCAGCTCTCGACTCAATCACGTCGACTCTTCAAGAATCTCTTAAGTACATTGTTCGGCTCTCATCGCCCTTGTTAACTTCAATACTCGACGCTTATTTTTATTATTAAGCTTATGTAAATTAAATTAAACGGATTTTCTTCCTTCCAATTTCTTATAAGTTATATTTAGGAAGTTTTCATCGATATTGTATACTATTTATAAGTTTTTTGGTATATACAAGTTTAAATCAATATATTTCTAAGACGATGAATTTTTCTTGGAAGATGTTAGGGATACTCTATACCTACCAATAAGATAAAGTTATTGCCGTATCCATACTTACATGACGGAATTTACTCTGCCTGTCTGTCCTTCTTTCACAGCCAAACTGCTGCACTGATTTCAATGAAATTTGACATGGAGATACTTTTATTTTTGAGGAAGGGCATAGGCTACTCATTGCCGCGATAACCGATAAATATGCGGGCGGAGCCTCGCGTAAAGCTAATTTCGTACATGGTATCGATATTGAATGTGAGACATACAAATAAACAGAAGAAAAATTATTTGATTTCTAAGAAGTAGTAAAATGGTTAGACTGTGTTTTACACTGAATACTTATTTACGTCTGATTACCATAGTAAATTAGTAAAACAAATATAAATAATAATAAGGGAAATAAAGGTTAACAATTAAAATACAATATTTCAGAGTTTATTATTTATATTTAATAGGTAATATTTAATTTGAAGTTGATAACGTGTATCGAATATAATAGTAAATATATTATGAGACGTCTGAAAGTGGATTGGGTTTTGCCAAAGTTTTGCCCTCGTATAATACGTAAGATACACAAACAGTTGCAGTTTTAATTGTAACGACCTGTTCGTCTAGGTAACTTACTGAAAGTTAGGATGTTTTACGTACGCGCTCTTCTTTCACAAGAACATTACTTTACTTTGGAAATTGTTAGACTTATTTCAACTTCACTGTGTTTATAATCATTCTACAAATACACTGTTTTTATGAGGGAAAATGAGCAGATGTATCGCCTGATGGTAAGCGATTACCCACGCCCATGGACACCCAACAGACATGCAACACCAGAGGCGTCACAAGCGCGTTGCCGGCCTTTCAAGAAAGAGTACGCTCTTTTCTTGAAGGTTTGAAGGTCGTATTTGCCCGGGAACAGCGCAGGCGACAGTTCGTTCCACAGTTTTGTTGTGGACTTCCAAACACTAGATGATGGGGATGAAACTTCTGTGGCGTAATACGATGGCGGAAAGAGGCGGCAGGAATCAGACCGCACAATTCCTCGATGCACTCCTCATGGTAAATGCGGTAGAAGATGCACAGTGAAGCCACTTCTCTACGCATGATTTAGACGATGATTTCTTATTTAATTTTCTTTTTGTAATGTTTTATTTATCGCGATGTTGTCTCAGTGCTTTACGATATGTTTTAAAAATATTCAATAGTGTTTTGTCTATATACAGAAATAATAACAGTGAGAAAACCCAAAAATTAAACACCGTCTTACAAAAATATAAAATCTACACCCGTCTTTCCGTTCAATATTATAAATTCAAAATTAACTCTATCATATGTATCTGTCTGTAACACTTTCACAATTAAACTTCTTGCATTGAAATTTGGCATAAGACCGTTGATTCCTAAGGAAAGACGTAGACTACCCGCGAAAACCGATATATATTAGGACGGAGACGCTGGCAAAACCTAATTGACACACAAAATTATTTTCAGTTAACTTGACAAGCTCAATCTTGGTCTAATTTCATGTTTACTAAAGTTTGAAAAAGTCCAGACCTATAAGTTTAATTTGCAGAATAATTCCAACGTTATCGACAACTAACAAAAATTCTATTTAATACTGCGTCTTCGAGAACATCGCGTGTATATCTCCCGTGTAATATACCAAAAAACTATTTTACGGAGCAAAATTGATTTCCAAAGATATACCAAAAAATGACCCCAAAAATAAACTAACAGCAATCCGTCGTTCAATATACGCACCGTATTATAAACTCATGACTCATCATACAAAATCCAGTAGCCAGCACTAATAGATGGGGCGCATGGAGCCAAAACGGTTGCCGTATTATCCGCGACAACGAAGCAGTGAAATTGAAACCAATAAAATGCTGGTACAAGTAAAACGTTTTTCGTGTTGTGTGACAACCCTGTCCGCCCCAACTACTTGACGAGGGTTGTCATAAGTCTTCCTTGAAACACGCGTTATTGCCGCTCCGGCTATTCGAGACACTTGACAAGCATGAAACTGTGTCGGTTATTGGTATTTCCAAGTCGAATGTTATTTCATAAGATTAATTGGCCATAACTCTTGGTGGTTTATCACTATGAAGTATTTCTTAGTAAACGTGTATATATTTTCCCCTTTGTTCCCTTTTAATGTGATAACAAAATTAGACGAAAATAAAAAAAATGTATTTAAATGGTTCAAAAGTAGGACAGTTTGGTTGACTTTGTGGCAAAAAGTCGTACTTGTAATGTAATGAAAAGGTTGGTCAAATTAAAAGTTTACTTCGCCATCCTTTTAATTTATTTTATTGCCTATTTTTAATACATATATTAATTTAATTTGTATCTCAAAACTCTACTATCAAACAATACCATCAATCTGTATAAAAAGAATAAGATGTAAGATAAATACATCGTAAAAATTAACTCAACATTGGTGGCATCAATTTGACTTACAATTATGGTGACGCCGATCTTACGGACAAGGATTTTAAAACAGTTATAAAAAATATTTAAATGATTTAAGTGACTTATAGTTAGCTTAGTTTTATATACATATATTTTACATATGTATTTGGCAATAAAACATAAGTATTTGTACAATCAAGCCTCGTTTTTTCTTATTATACAACTATACTTCGAACACTAAAAATTAACATATTTTTATTCATACGTTTTATAAAATTACGTATCAATAACTATTTAAAAAAGATATGGATTAAATTAGTTTTATCAGTGTCATGACATTAGGAACTCTTGAAAAATAAACAAAAACATATATTATTGCAATGAGATGATGAAATGAGAGACGCTCATAGCCCAGTTGCACTCGGTGATTAGAAACAATCATCGAGGGTAAGCAACGATGGCGCGGTCAGTACCTGGATGGGTGACCGCTGGTGGCATGTTACCATGAGCGTCTCCGTGATTCGGAGGTCACGTTAAGCAGTCGGTCCCGGTTGTTATCATACGATAACAGTCGTGAAGCTTAGTTGGAGGCCTTCGGGCGGCTTAAAAAACATCCAACGGCAAGATTTACGTAGCCACAACGTATTCTTGCCAGTCCCCAACCCGCACTTGGCCAGCGTGGGGACGTATGGCCTTAACCCTCTCCACAGAGGAGACCCGAGCCCAGCAGTGGGACATTATGGGTTGTTGTTGTATTGCAATGAAAACTGAAAAAAAAACTTCCTTGAAAATCACTCTTCTTATACCGTAAAGCAAGTACAAGACATGCTCAAAGCTCAAACATTTCTTGCATTTGTGACAAGAATATTTGGATTTTCAATTTTTTTTTTTTTTGCTATCCATACTCATAAAGGACAAGCATTTCCAAGTTGATCGAAGTGTCTTTGATTATCAACCTTTATGATTGAAAGAAGTATCTCAAAATGCCAAAAAGGTCATTTCACCTGCGATAGCCCGTTTGTGTTTTCTAGTACAAAACTGATTGGCTCTGGCGCTTTATTCCGTTTGGTACAATTGTCATTTCCCAACTAAAAGAGGAGTTATGTTTGTCCTGAAGTTTGTTCTTGGTCACTCAAATCCTCTTTGCTAACACAATTTTCCGGATTTACATCGCTTTCAGCTTCACTATTCAATGATATTTGTAACAGATGGTATAGCTTCACAAAGCCCGTCGAAATGACGTCTTTTATGTACGCAAAACATTTGTGAAATATTTGTAAGCATTTATTAAGTATTTTTGTAAAATATCAATAAAATAAATAAAGGGCTGATTATTTAAATGATCATATATAGTACCATGTATGGTTTTCTATTTATAATATGTATTTATTTTAAAAAAAAAGTATATAAGTATTAATATCAGTTATCTAGTACCCACAGTACAAGCTTTGCTTAGTTTGGGACCAGATGGCGTTGGGTGTTAAAATGTCTGAACATGCTTATTATTTATTTATAATCAAAATAACGGTGAATGTAACACTTACTTTTGCAATGTTAAAAAACTTTAAAGAAGCTACAGTAAAAATTATAACTAGACGCAAACAGACGCCACAAAATGAACTAGATTGTCAAGTTAAATAAGGTGAAACACCAAATCTACCACCTGCTTGTATCGATCTATAACTTCCAGTTTCCATAATGGGTAGAGCCTTATGAAAATAATACTGGCAAAGAAATCAATCATGGCCGCTCTTTTTAAAATAATTATTGGTCATCATCATCGTAATAACGTTGATACAAACTGTTATCGCGCTTTCCTTTAATTACCTTATCTTTTTATCTATCCTTCATTTTGAAATAGCAATTATTTTGCCATATTTCCTGCTTACCCCTTTCACGATGATCCACGGTTTAAGATCTAATCTAAAACCGTGGATCATCTTATATGAGTAGACTTCGCTTATAGTTTCTAAGGAGAGTGAGGAAAATTAGCATTATTTTCAACACATATTTGACTAATTTCTACTTTCCCTATAGTTACATTGAAGTTTATATTATATAAGTTTATATATTCCAACGCACCAGTGGGATGCAGGTTGTACTTATGACAGCATGTTTACATAGTGACAAGAATTAATTTAATTGAACGCGAGCTCTTCATATAATGTATTAATAATTTGTCACAATCATATTCTGATGTAACATTCGCTACAATTTAATTAACTGTATCAGCTAATAGCATTGCTGACTGGTTAAATACATTATAATTATATGTGGGTACTTTTGTAAATATAATAATTGCGTTAATTATATCAGTCTCGACAACGAAGCTAAAAAAAAGAATAGAATAGAACAGGACATGACAGGACAGAAAAGGACAGGAGCAGGACAGGACAGAACAGGACAGATCAGTTTAGAATAGAATAGAATAAACTTTTTTGTACACCAGTTTAAACAGTTTACATTCAGGAGCATAACATATTAACGACAATGTACAGATGGCGGCCCTATCGCTTAAAAGCAACTTCTTTCAGGCAACCTTTAGATGGATAAGTTGGCCGTAGAAATTCTAATTCATGGGTAATTAACAAGAATTATAACTAAAAATTAATTCTTACTTTAAAAAATGGCATTTCTATATAAAAAAAGAATTTATTCTTACTTCCGTAATTAATATTACAATTTTGAAAGTAACTGTCTCTATCAGTCTGTCTGTAACACTTTCACGGATAAACCTTTGCACCAATTTCAATGACATGTGATATAGAGATACTATGATTCTTTAAGAAAGACATAGGTTTTTTTTGCCACGTTAACCGACACACACGCTAATATCATAATTAAAAATGAAATAACAATGTCGATTATGAATACCTTTTTTGTTTTTGGTCATATTTACTTTGTAACTTAGTTCAATAGAAACTTAACAATTTTCTTTTTCTAATACATATCGTACTGAACGAAAACATATATACAAATATGATATTTTCGTATTCTATATTATATTATTCTATATTTACGTATTTCGTATTTTTAGTTTTTTTGTAAATGGTTGATTATATGATACAATTTAACCTAAAGCTCGTTTTCTGGTATTTATACGGAACAAATATAGACGTTCAAGATTTGTTTTCGGTTCTATTTATGTAGTATAGAGTTGGGCCTTATACGGGCTGTTTATGTTACACAATTGTATTTACTTTATGTTTAGTTATTATCTTTTATAGAATTTAGTTTCGTATTAAGGAAGAACATCTCAATATTGATGCTCTTGAAAGCAATCTTATTTCTGTTTTTCTCATCATTGTTGACTTCTACGAATTGTTTATAGGTTGAATAAGATAAATTTTCTCTTCAAAGTACTGAATACGATAAGTCTAGAGTCAGTATCATGCGTATAATAGTGTGAAAAAAAAGGTTTTAATAAAGTATTTTTGAGCGAGTATCTATTTATTAAATAGAGAAAATAAACAGAAACACAATTATTGTCCGCCAATCCCCATTTAGATTAATTTCAATTGAAATTTATTCGGGGCAATATATACTATCTACAACTACACGCAAATGCAACTGTTTAATATAAATGATGACCGTAAGTAACAAAGAAACACTAAGTTATTGTGTTTATCTGTTTAGTCTGATGAAATGGGGTTCATAGAGTATAAAAATTGTATTTGTTTTAATTTTTAGAGCGAGATTAATAGTAAATTAACAAAAATTTTACCACGGAATACAGCAATCCGTCATGTTAAGTTGAACACCAATCGGAGCGAGTTACGTCACTTATGTATAAAGGTCACTTTGTTCGGATATAATCCACGGTCACCTTCTGTTTTGGAGGACTATAATTGATAAATGGTGACGTCACATATTACACAAACAGGTGCCATGATACCACCGAGCGTATTCTCGTGAATTTTAGACTTAAAAATAATCAAAAGTGAAAAAAAAATTGCCAAAGAAATAACATTCACGACATCATTTCTAATTGTGAGTTACATAACAACAAATAATCAAGAAACTAAATTCCTCGTTAGTTTCTAAGTACTGCTTGCATCTCAGTCTCATAAATTCTGAGCCTGGGATGCTCGACATTAGCACTTGCGCTATGCAGTGACAAGTAAATTACAATGCAAGTTGCAGAAATAACTACTTCAATTCTGCATTAAATTTTGTAATTATGATAGGTCTTATATAAATAAACTTGAAATTCATTTCGATGTGCTTACATGTCTGATTCCAATAACCTTTGATAATTAATTTTATTGATTTATGAGTTGTATAACAATTTGCCATATAAGAAATATAGAAAGATTTAGTTCGTCAAATGACTATATCGCTGACGTCTTCTATAAAAATAAATAAAATAAAATGTGTGTTTGTAATTTTAAGTTAATTCAATCTTTTCATTATTTTAATAAAAAAATCTTTCTGTTTGTTCGGAAAAATCTCTCTAAAGGCTGGCCCGATTCTGACTAAACTTTCACTGATAACTGATGTTATAAGGAGAAGCTAAGGCTACTTTTATTTTACAAATAGCTTTGCCCCGCGGTGTCATTCTCATTTATTATTGTACCTTTACAACAATGTTGGTGGTTGTAACACCGTGGGACACAACTTTTATAAAATACTTGACAGCAAAATAATTGAAATGGCTTTCAGTACTATCCGAATGTTGTTGACTCTGGTTCTTTTAGAAATATTAAGCAAGTAATTATTACTCAAATAATAATTACTAACTTATTTTTTATAACTATTTCAACATAAATTTCATCTCATTAAAATTTCCTTGTCAAAACTTAATCTAGATCCAGGCCAATTACATTCCCTTGTTAAAGTTGAAGAGTATCGCCTTCATGAATAATGAACAAAATAAACAGTAGGTCAAGTAAGCGATGTGCTTACGAATTGTATGTTTTTACAATTTTGAAACGAGTTCAAATCTTAGCACAACTCGCTCCAACAGAGAAGTAAAATATATTTATAATCCATCGTCATCAACAGAATTGAACATCGCAAAGAAGGTTTATCCCAGACGATTCGTTTCGTATAGGGTTTGTTTCAAGTTTTTCTTCTCTTTACAAAGCTGATAATCTGTTTGCCCCTTGAGTCTTCTTCTCAATCCACAGGATACATAATGATGGTGACACTCAGCTGACATATTCAAATACAAATTCAAATAAAAATCATTTATTCAATTAAGTTACTAAGTGACATTTACGAACGTTAATTTGTAGCGACATACACAAGCCTCGAGCTTAGTGCGGAAACCATCGATAAGTTCAAACCTGTAACTTGTTTATGTAGAAATTGAATAAATAAATAAATTCTTTAAAGCGGCTACCAGAAATAGATTACGTTACCATGATGTCCGATTTCTGATACTGACGGGGACAAAAGGAATTCCAATAAACAAACTTAGGGAAAATCTAAAATAGTTCAAAAATGAGAAGACAGCAAGAACTTATGCCACGAGTATGAGGCAACATATTCGTGGCATAAATTCTTAAATTGAAATGTTTTAAGTTTTCTTTTCATTTTAGGCATACGATGGGATGGATTACCTGGCGGTAAGCTACTGTCACCGCGTGCTGATAAATAAAAGGTCAATATTGCGTTTCCTTTTTAATTCCTCTATTTAAAATCAGAGCAAATCAGAGCAAAAGGATCACACATCAACAGCCTTAACAGTCCACTACTCCATAGAACCTTATTTACTCGGGGAAAAGCAATGAAAACCGTACTTTACGTTGGTTTTCTCTAAGGGCACACAGGGCTGGAGTATCACTAGTACCATACCCTATACCCAGTATCAATCATATGTGTCAAAATATGGCTATCTCACGGTTATTAGTAAATGTTTTCTGTTGAAATAATTTCTATCTCATTGTAATACTTACATCTTAAATGATCGAGTCATGCAGAAAACTGTTATGTCACTACTTCCAGTTCTACAGAAAAAAGCTATGTTGCTTAGCTGTTGTTGCTGTTTTCTATTTGACTGGAAGTTATGGCATGGATATTTTTGAAAACGTCAAAACTCGTTTTTCTACGTCTGGAAACCCCCATGGGCCGTCACCTTTCCGAAGTTTGCGGCGGGGTGGCTTGTCGGAATCGAACTCGAGCCACTCTGTGCCTGAGACGGGTGGGATCCGCGACTGCTGTAATTAGCACATCCAGACCCCTCCCAGCGCCTGCGCACACTGAAGTGGGCCCCGTCATTTGATGGACTCTCAACTGTGTGTCCTCTGCAACGGATGGAGGGAAAAACCTGTCCCGACCATCCGCTGCCACATTCTGGGCAACATGAGGGGCTGGTAGGTGCGCCTCGGCTGCCTAGTTCGCCAGCGAAGGATCCTATTCGTGTAGAGGCCGTCCTCCCGGGCCTTCTCCGTCGTCTCCTTCTGTGAGATTCCTTTCACCCCTGCTATCACACGCACGTATTGGTGTAACCTTTATAGGCAGAGGCCGACCGAGGCTCCCCACTCCACAACGGCCTTGCCCCTGGCATCCATCCCTGGGGTACCCCCCGCACGAGGACTACATGCGGTACGAGGCATTTGTAATACTTCATCGGTCTCGCCACCAAAACTGTAACTCTGAAGTTTACAAAACCGATGAGAATCTCACCGGCGTCACCCAAAACTTTTGCCCACGCCACGGGACAGTTAACCCACACCGCACCAAGGCCTTCTAGACCGGAGCGAATGGTGGAAACCCATTCTTATCCGCGTTGCAACCCGTTTCATCCTGGATTGCAACGCGGATGTCTTTGGCTGTCACTGAGTCGTCTAGGACTGAGATACGCAGCTCAGCGCCCTTTGTAAGCCTGGCGATCTGGAAACCATCCGTAGCTGCAAACATTTCCCGTAGTTTCTCAGCAAATGAGTCCGCCGACTTTGCACCTCCAGCCCCGGGGAACTAGAGAACTCGAGCTCCCGTCTGGGCAAGGAGATATTGAAAACTCCTTTTTTTACGTGTGAAAACCCCCTCGGGCCTTCACCCCACCAGGGTTTGCGGCGGGGTGGTGTGTCGGAATTGAACCGACTAAAACCACACGGTGGGTTACTCTGCGCTTGAGACGGGAGGGATCCGGGAACCGCTTTCTTACGCCATCCGGGCCCCTCCCAGATCTTGAAAACTCCTATCCCAACCCGCTTGCACAGTGAGGTACAGCATTATTTTTCTAAATTTATTTGAAATAGGAGGGGTATATTTTCAGCAGTACACTATTAAACATTGTTGATCTTACTATCTTACTGTTCGTTACTTGAGATGTGAATAGTTCGTAAGTGGAACTATACCCATGGTAGTTCTGCACCGGGACATGTCACAAAGTTAGCTCTGTCCTTGTTTAAGTTTCGACTTGGCGTATTCAACCTCTCTCAAGTTATCAAATCCATTTCAGTTGACAAATTTTGATGGTTATTGATGATATTCGCTCACTAAATTAGGAACGTTAAACATGGCTTCATTGCTAGTTATTTTTATTTTCTAAATTTCTTAGAGTTTTAATTAGATGTTGACACAAAATCGTATTTTATAAGTCAAATTCAATTTATAAATAATTTAATCAGTACTTCATGACCCAATTGAATAGTTCATGTCTGCATTAAAAGCTTATTTGCTCTATTTTAAGCCTATTCATAATTTGTTTGCAAAGTTTGCTTCCATTCCTGATATATTTTTAATTTAAATATTAATTATAAGTACACATATACACTAATTTCTTTTGGGTCACTCTAGCATCTTAATTTATCATCTTATCTTTGCGAAGGAGACTGGTCCTTATAGGTAATAAGGACCAGTCTCCTTCGCAAAGAAACATTGCAAAAAACCGGTATTTTAATAAAATAAAAGCCCGCCAAGTACAGTACTATATTTGTATAAATTTAATTCTATTTTGTGAAATGTATAATAACCTTTTTCATCCATTTGCTAAATATATTGTTACATTATAACCTAACGCAATTTCATACAAACAGAAACTTCTTGAGCGCTCAAAGGAACGCATAATTATATTACAGTATAAGTTCATTTTGTTCGCGAAATTTCCAGGAATATAACCGTTTTGCGGGGTCAGCAAGGACGGCGAACAGAAACATCCGACGCGTTGGTCCAAACAATTCCAATGTTATATTCACGTCTTAACGTCTACTCCACTCTACTTAAAATGTTGTTGTTTAGTATTAATATTTTTCCAGTTAAATTGTTTTCAACTAATTAAATTTTTAGTTAATTTAATCCTCTACTGAATATTAGTAAAGGTAGTTTACATGTAACATAGTAATATTGATTGCCGAAGAAATACTTGGATAACGTTTTTGGTGAAACTAGTCGATGTGGAATGTATATTATTTCTAGGCATAGGTTATTGGAGTCTAAAGTTCGGTATTGTTTTTTGTGAGTTTTAATCAGTTTATTTTGGTGTGGTTCTTTTTTAAAGCTTGAAAAAACTTGAAAATCAAAACTTGATTCAAATAGACATTTAGAAAATATTCTAAAGTATTATAAAGAGACGAAATTGTTAAAAATGATTTAGATTTCGTTTAGGTATGTATTTTAAACTTAAACAGACATATAAATAGAATCTAAATCATTTAACACACAGTACAAACTGGCAAAGAAGTTTATTAAATGTTTCACTGTAAATTTGATTAATTTGTTAATTCAAACCCTCTGAAGGGTTATAATGAAATATATTTTGGTAATACTAAAAAGAGAACCTTATAAATGCTTTTCACATTCTATTGTACTCGTAATCGTTTGTCGTATCGTAAACGTAACAACTTCACAAAGGATTTCTACTTATCTGATTGTGATATGAAAATTTTCATTTCCGACTTTGAGTCTTTAGATGAAAGAAGAACATTAAATGAGTAACTAAAATTATTGTTTTGATGATTGAAGATATGATATGATATTATGCCAGGACGTTTTAGCCGACTACTATGCAACGCAAACAAAATGGATTGGTGTTGAATTGGTATCCAATTTTTCTTGCCCTTGCAGTGATGTGGTCTTGAGTAGTTTGCCTTTTTATTTATCAATACAAACGGGATGAACAGGAATGGTGTGGTGGAACTCTCTGTAATCTCAGTTTGTTTACAATAAAAACGGACACTTGATAGTGGACCTCTGTACCAGAACACATATTATCAGAGGAATCAATACGACCTCCTCAACGACCATGGTAGTTATAATTATAATAAAATTCTAGAATAATACAACTATAAGATAGAGTAGATACTTTTGTGGTTCAAGTAATTAGTAAAAATGGATACATTTATCTCTATCGTAAATGATAACAAAATTCATAATGTTCGGATCACGTCAACGCTTATTAAATACCTTTAGTATAATAATCACTATTCTACTAATAAATAACAGTAAATTCGGCATACCTATCTATAAATATTTCTACTAAGAAATAAGCACTGCTAACTAAGGATATCTTGTTACTATAATAGCAATCTTGTACAGTAACAGAAATGAGGGGTATGAGACAATAGTGTAGCTTCGTTAAATTAAAATTCGAGGAAAATTTAGCTGCAGACGTAAACCTACGAACTCCGACTTTTAGAACAAGGTGGGTAGATAGTTTACGAGGCAGTCATCCATTATTTGAACAGAGCACAAAAAAAGTACAACTTTATAAATACATATTATTCGGTTAAATATATTCGGGAAATCTCGAAGTCTGTGAGATTTTTATGTGCGGAAGATAAATAAATAAAAAATATTTTGGACATCTAACACACAATGCCATCTAGTCCCTAACTAAGCAGAGCTTGTATTGTGGGTACTGGACAACTGATATGAATACATAAATACGTTTCTTTTTGTAAATATATACATGTTATACATAGAAAACACCCAAACTCCGAAACAAATATTTGCAGATCATACAAACATTTAGTCCGACCCAGGATTTCATGAATGGCTTCGTCAAGACTTCATGAATGGCAGTCGCGTTCGGTACTACTGCGCCACCGAGGCAGTCAAATGAAAGAGGAATGAAATTTAAATAACATACAATTTGATTTTTCATTAGTTAAAGTATCACTTAAAAGATATAAACTTGCAATAAGTACAACTCTATTAGAAGTTTCCACATAATGGCTACTCTAAACAACAGCATCGACAAAGCTTACAGAACACTTTTACAAATCTTTGTTTTATTTTGATAATAATTCAGCACGTTTACTCCCTCTGCTGTCTATATTATGTATTTATTTTACAAAAGTATTTTAATTTAAATAGATTATTTAGGTGCAAATCTCTTAACATTAAATTTGTACATGAGCAAAGCAAAACCTATAAAAATACTATAAATTGTGCAAGTGAGCAGTCTATTTAAAACTTAAAATTAATTTTATTTGTAAGTACTTAGAAAAATAATGTTAATAATAAAATGAGAAATGTAGTCCCTTTAAACGAACAAAATATTGTACTTCACATAAAATGCACTACCGACCATCAAAGTCAATTTTCACTTCATCTGCCATACTTTTTAACTGCGTATTTTGGTGAAACATCAGACATTGACATGTGACATGACACAGTCCTGTGGGTGTTTAACCCACAACTCTGTAAAACTTTGTATATCTCGGCTTATATTTGTACCGTGGGAGAGCCACGCTTCGGCATGAATGGGCCGGCTCGACCGGAGTGATACCACGGCCTCACAGAAAACCGGTGTGAAACAGCGCTTACGCTATGTTTCATCGAGTGAATGAGGATACCGGAGGCCCATACCCTAATCCAACGCCCCCTATCCCCCTCACCATCCCCTTTCCCCCCAGGCCGCCATAGTGTGGGTCACCATGCTGCATTGTTCTTTTTCGCATTGAGGATGGTGACCACCACTCTTGGATTCTGCTCATGCTTTCCATCAGGCAAGGCAGAGTCATTTTGGCAGCTTAAATATAAAAAACAAAAAAAAAAATTAACGTGATCATTCTAGAGCTGTTAAGCAACAAAATTAAGTATTTTACCAAGTTAAAAATAGATCAAGAAAACCCACGTATTAGATTCACGTCGAATTAAATGCTAAAGTAAATTATTTATTACTTTTTCTGAAGATCAAAGATATTTAGCGATAGATTTCAATTTAGAAAATAAAAAAAGTTCATAGGAATTCAATATATATATATATATATATGTTCAGACATTTTAAAACACAACGCCATCTAGTCCCAAACTAAGCAGATCTTGTACTATGGGTACTAGATAACTGATATTAATACTTATATACTTTTTTTTGTAAATATATACATACATATTATACATAGAAAACACCCAAACTCCGAAACAAATATTTGCAGATCATACAAACATTTGGTCCGACTCAGGAATCGAACCCGAGACCTCTTGCACAGCAGTCGCATTCGCTACCACTACGCCATAGAGGCAGTCAAATTCTGCAAATTTCGATACAGCTTTTTTTAAATTATGTTGTATCTCGTTTTGGATTAAAAATGTACATAATGATATTACTTCTGAATACTGCAGATATTCATTCTTACCCTAAACACTTAATATATATTTTCATAAATTCTGATTGTATACTTTTGGGTCACCAAGTACATAGAAATATTCTGCGATAAAACCAAACAACTTAATAAAAAAGTTATGCGAGAAAAAGAATCTTTATATCTGTATTATATGACTAACTAAATTATATAACTAAACTAAGCCTTTCAACGGACACTCTTTACAAGATGAATATGGGACTGCACGGTTGGCCTAGTGGTTTAAGTGGTCGCCATACGGCTTCCTACTGCGCCAAGTGTTGTGGGTTCGTATCCTACATGGGACAACACTTTGTGCAATCCATAAATTGTTGTTCTAAGTCTGGGTGTACTTTGTGTGCGTTTCATGTATGTTTGTAAAGTCGCCCTGGTCACAGGATGTATATTCGTAATACGAGAGTTGACTTTTTCCGAAAAAATAAAATTCCCAGAGGTACATGTTACGTCATTTTTTTAGTACGGCGATTCACTTTCGACGTCCTTGAACGCATTTTTAAAAGCCTACTTACAGTCGGAATCAGAAACATGCGGTCCACGTAAAACAAAGTAAGCATCCTTCAAGTGAGACAATCTCAAGCGACCGGCCGTTAACAAGGGCCACCGACAGTAAAAATAACAAATTCAAACCACGTGGCTCCTTGAGAGGCACTGCTGATTCTTAACCCTTGTACCTCCGCATATTTATTAAGGACAGGTAAGCTCAAGCCTTACAAACTGCTTGTACTTGACACAAAAGTGAAGGTTAATTATAAATAATAATCTAAATGAAAAGACTATTGTGTGAAGAAATTTTAGGGAGCTTTTACTATCTAAATAATACAATTATTCACGCACTTAGTGTACTTACTAATTGTATGCACCTTTAATTTAATTTAAATATTAATAGTGACAAGTGAAACATACAGACATACATAGACTGGCAAAACTATAACCCTTCTTTTTGGTTTTGTTAATTTTGTAATTAGATTAGCAATGTGACAAATTCCACACGTTCTCGTTTTTTATGCAGGTCGTAATGTGCAAATAATCAGTCATGTCGATTATTGTTACTTGGGAAAATATATTGTAGTGATTACTACTATATATATACTACAAATTATTTGGGTAAATAAATAACAAAACTTGATTTCCAGCCAGGAGTTACCAAATATCATTATTATTATCCATACCCTATAATAGTCCCCTGGTGGACATGGCCTCTCCTTAGAAAGGAGGCTTTGATGTGTTACACCTCGTCGTCTGATATACTTTGTGTTGTAGAACGTTTTAAAATAACTATAAATACACACCCTACTATTTTTTTTCCTTGTGAAGTTACGTTGTTAAGCCACGTTTTGATCAGTACAATTGAATTTAACCTGAATCCAAAATAAAAACTTATTATTCTAAAACTTGACGATAAGTATATGTACCACACTTTACTGTAAGCGATAAAGACTAAGATCGATAGCGATTATTTTACAATTAGCCGTCAAATACGTAATACGATACACGAACCAGGTTTTATTTCACTTCACTTCGTTTGATCCTCACAGTCGGCTTAATAGAGGGTTCTTAAATATATTATAAAACAGTGTAATTTTTGAGGAAAAAGCAAGTTTGTTTCATTGAATTTGAATAAAACACCAAATAAGGTTTGATGTGAAGATGCCTGAAAATAAAATTAAAAACTTTAACCTAAGCCAGTAAAAGCTATTCACATATGTTGGTAAAAGGAATTGTTAAAAGTACGTTAAAGTAACTGAGCTCCACGGTATTACCCACGGCTGCTGTTGTAACTTTAGAACAACAAGAGCGGGTACCGCCGCAAGACGAAGCTCGTCTAAAAGGAAAAGAAGCATTAGTTACCCCTTATATTATTAGCTTTCTGCATATCACAAACACAAATACATAATAAAAATTTCAAAATACACTTTTCGATCTAAGTCCCTTCAAATGCATTTAGTGAAAAGCCGTTAATTTGAAATTACAAAAAGACAATATATACTATATATATACACTTCTACTTTATTTATTTGTACGTATTGGCTTCATATTGACAAGGAAAAGTGTTACCTTAGTTGTTAAAAAACGACCTTAAATAAATCAAATAAATACGATTAGACGCATGTATAAAACTAATAAACAACTAATTCATGAAGTGTGTCCGTGCCTTTACAGGCATGGGAATTAATATAAGCTTATCGTCTTTTTATTTTAGGTCCAATATGGCACAATTGGTGGCTTTAGTAAGTTCGATTCCAACATAATATTCTATACTTTAGCTCTGATGAGGTATTGAAATGTTTGTATTAAAAGATTTGTTCGTAAGACAAACGCAATATACATTAACATTGTTTTCATCGTTATAGTACGATGAAAAGAGAACTAATAACTACGATACAATATGTATTATATTTACCCAATTCTATGTATAACTACCACTCGTGAATATTAGTAATAGTTATAAGATGCAGTTGTATAATGAATCAAGGCAATATGCCACATCTCCCCTGAAAAGTAAACCATTACGTCCCTGGATTTTAAAGTGTAGTAATGAGTGACACACGTCGGAGTCTCACATTACCGTTATTTGACTTGAGACCGTACTTTCTCCCAAGTCCACGGTTTCCTTTATAAAAAGATGATGAGCACTTTCCGCTGTTTATATCGTTTATTTTTTGGCTGACTTCCAAGATTCGCAGACTATTTCATACCAATCCATGTAAAAAATACCACGATCCTAGGCTTTGTGATTGAACACCATATTGGTTTTCCTGGAGGAACTACTCGAGCAGATTGCTGAACGTATTTAATATTTTTTGTGCATTTTCTTGTCCTGGTAGTCTATGGCTGTAAGCTGCAAAACTAGCTATATGAGGAGCCACAACGAGGCTTCAACATAATTCAAGTGTCGATGATGTTATGACATTCAATAAAACCGTTTCGTGAAAAAAAATGTAATTAAAAATTGTGAAACTAAACAGTTCATATAGAAAATCTATTTACAATCAATTTATACCTACTATTTAAGTTTTCTAAGATTTATTGGCTTGTTTCCGAGGAGATTAAGATGGTTGGCAGACAAATTGATGATGAAGGCAGGTTGTAACAACGGACAGATGAAGCTTAATTAGTATGTTGTTTATTTAGCAGAAATTCATTTGGTCGTTTATCTGCTATGTAATGTTTTTTAAGTCTTCATTTGGCATGCGCTCTAAAGCAGTCTTTAATAGCCTGACCAATGCATGATCTATAAATGACAAAATTAATACCTTTGACCAGATTAGTTAAAATAAAATATTGACATTTTTATTAACTTAACATTTCTCGTAACCATTTACTTAACATTAATATAATAATAATTAATAAATAATAATTAATATTCGGGTTCGAATCCTGGGTCGGACCAAATGTTTGTATGATCTACAAATATTTGTTTCGGAGTTTGGGTGTTTTCTATGTATAATATGTATTTATTTACAAAAAATAAAGTATTTATGTATTAATATCAGTTATCTAGTACCCATAATACAAGCTCTGCTTAGTTTGGAACTAGATGGCGTTGTGTGTTAGATGTCCGAAATATTTATTTATTTATTTAGTCTTATAAGATTATAGATTATAGAATAATTACAAAGTACTTTATTATAATACTGACTACTTTAAATAATTACTTTTATAAACAAAAAATATTGATTCTAAGCCTACTAGTTTTTTTTAGAAATTAAATTTAGATCAGGAATCAACATTTTTGTTCGCATTTGTATACGTTATTTTTGTATTTGAATGTGTTTTTTTTTGTTATGGGGGATGACCTCAATGCCAAAAAATATATAACAAGAAAGAAATCCAAATAACATAATCACGGTCTAAAGCAGCTAAAATCTCATGCGACAGTCATAAATTCAACCCTTCTCAAATATAATCCTAACAGTCTAACCAACCGATAATCAATTCGCTATTATGAATAAATCCTTAACATTTATCATACGCAAAAACTGCCACCATGAACCAAACCTAAGCAGCTACCAGAAGTGATATTTTATAACTCGTATAATAACTATATTTTTTTAAACAATGTCTTAAAAATAAATTTGTACAATAATGTATTCTTCTCTATTACTACGAAAATAAAATAATTATACAAATTTGATAAATATACTTAAATGTTTCTAGATACATATATTTCTCTACATAATAATGCTAAACAAGTTTTTATATGACAATTACAAAGAAAACTGACAAAGACCACTGAGCGGACTGCTTACACAATTATTTTACTTAGGAGAGAATACAACCCATGACCTCAGGTTCAACAGTCAGTCACTGATCACTGGATAAACAGTAAGACACTTTATTTTATTTGTTATTTTAATTCATAAGCATGAACAGAATTCAAGAGTAGTGGTCACCATACTCTTTGCGAATGCAGACATTGCACCATTGTGACCCACATCAAAGCGGCCGATTGGAATGCGTCTGCATAATCAGTTACAATCGAAAGCAAGTATTAAGACTTAGCTAAACGGGTTAGCAAAAAAACTCAAAATATTTCTCATGTGACTAAAAGTATATCAAATCTCCCTCTATATGTAACCTAATAAAATAAGTAATTATTCTTTGTGAAACTATCCGTAGTTTTAACCGTGGGAGAGCCACGCTTCGGCATGAAAGACAAGAAAACCGGTGTGAAAAAGCGCCTGTGCTGTGTTTCACAGAGTGACTGAGGATATCGGAGACCCATACCCGAACCCTTCCCCCATCTCCCAATGGCCAGCAACGCACTTTTCGCAGTCTTTGGTGTTGCGGGTGTCCATGGGCGGTGATAATCGCTTAACATCAGGCGATACGTATGCTCGTTTTCCCCTTAAGCCTTAAGAAAGCTACTCTTTAAAGCTTGGCAGTTTTCAATTACCTGTAGAACATCTACAGCCTATAACGGTATTAGCATTTCTACTAAACTTGTCATTCTTCAAGTTACGTAACGAAGGAAGTAGGTTAGCGAAATGAGTCATTAATTCGATCGCGATACCGTTTTCGATGGCTATCGGTAGTCATCAACTTTTGTAATTACTATTTAAATTAATATACTGTGATTGAAGTGCTTTTATTGTAATCTTGAAAATTTTACCTACAACTGTATTTTTCTGTACTCTTCTCTCGTCCTATAAAATTATTTTCGTTAAAAAAACCAGTAACGGTGAGTAGTGTATGTGGCTGTTGTGCTTGAAGTCACGATTTGATTCCAGGGTCGGACCAAAAGTTTGTATGATCTGCAAACATTTATTACGGAGTTCGGGCTTTTAAATGTATATATCTCTATCAGGCATAATATAGTTTAGTTTAAAGCTACATGGCAGTGTGTTTCAGATGTCTGAAATAAAAAAAGGCGCAAAGAGCATCTCTTTCCGAACATTTTGCAATTAAATAGATCATATTGAATAATCATGAAAATATTTTTTTAGGTTTATCTTCTGAGTGGTAATTCTATATCAGTATTAATAAAATAAATATGAACAATTTAAAACAAAACGATAATCACACTACAATAAAATATTTTACAGAATCAGTCTTTTACAGACTGATCTTAGGAAATGATGTCAAATTTTTTGTAAACTTTTCTAATGATAAGCAATGTTACACAATAAATACTTCAATTATTTTAAGCTTAAACCATTAATCTTAATACACAAACATGACGTAGTGATGTCACAAAGTCATTATAAAAATGTACACGTCCACCCGCGCGATTATGTACCGGATGTTGTTCCGGGGGCGGGTGCTGACGTCAATTTCCGACGCGGGCGCCCGTACCGGAAACTGAGAAAAACACTTCACTCTCCATACGATTATAATGCAGTCCGGTGGAAACCGGAATGATGTAAAGGAAATTAGTTTACGCACGTTTTAATAATTGTTTGATTAAATATGCCAACTACAAATCATAATCTACAAAGACGTGTCACCATAACCTCTTGTTTTATGGGATAGAAAGCCAACGAGCCGACGTGTCGCCTGATGGTAAGCGATTACCGCCGGCCATGGAAACCTGCAACATCAGAGGATGAAGCTCTTTCCTCGAAGGTTTGAAGGTCGTATTGATCTGGTAATACCGCAGGCGACAGCCAATGTTTTTTTTCAATGATGAAAAGTATAATTTAAATGTGAAAATTCTATTTAAAATCTTCTTCTTCTTCCTTCTGGGCGTTATCCCATTTCCTCGGAGTTTGCCTTCCTTGCCCTCGTTTTCCATTTGTCATGGTTTCATGTTGTGCCTTAATTGAAATAAATTGAATGAAATTATTTTAAGTTCACCTATCCCGATGTTTGTCTGTAATCAAATCTTGCATGTTAAATTTGATCTACTGCCCGGTTTTCGATTGAGCTGAAATTTAAAATGTATCTTTAGTTCTGATGACAATGCAATTATATATAATCGATATTATTAATAATTCAAAATGGCTGCCGTAACAAAATAGCGTCGTACATATTTCTGAACAATCCATTCGATATCTATATATTTTTAGTAACAAGTTATAAAGTTTGTTTTAAAAAAGCTTTTTAAATTAATCATTTGTTTCAACCGTCTTCGACCAGGAGGCGGGCGGTCAAACATATGTCCGTTTGTGTATTGACAAGCCCAGGTCAAGCTTCACCATATGATCGTCTGGACCTTTTAAGATGTGGCCTTACCACCTCAAACGTCAAAACTCCTTCTGACGCACTCATTATACACTCAATGTATTCAATATACCTTCAAATACATTTCAACATTGTGTTTAAAATCTATATAAAGGTATATAGATTAACGCTTTTGGTTATAATGCTAATTCAAGTTACTTTTTAACTCTCATATTGTTCGAAACTAGCCTGTTAATCTATAATAATATATTAATACGTGAATTAAAAACATTTTACCACGTTTTAGGAAAATTGTGCGAACAGAGGATTATTTAATTTGGCACTATTACAGTTGATATGGAGGAGTAGTGCAGAATACTAAAGAAAATTAATGATGGTAGAATTTAAAGAAAAAGTTCACAAAACTATAACCCGACTACGTAACAACTTTAAATGCAAACACCTAAGCTATTATTACGAATCTATTGATACCTCATTTATTTAAATCGTTTTGGAAGTTTAGGCGATACGGTGGAACATAAAAAGGTATATAGACTCCCAAAAATGCTATAATTTTTTAAGGTTCGCCTGAGTCGGGTAAAAAAACATTTTAATCATGAAAATATTATTTTCTATAAAGAAACAAGTTAACGAACTCTGGAAAAGTTCCGTGAAATTTATAAAACTACGATATTGGTGATAGTAGCCTCGATACGGCTTCGATAACGATTTTCTGTGTTCGTATTCTTTTTGTACGAGACTCCGTCCAATCAAAATCCAACTACGTATCAATACGGAGAGGAAAAATAAGGGAGATAAATGAAGCTTCGTTGAGGAGACGGAAGCCCTTCACTGCTCGATCGGAAGAAAGTGATGACAGAAATTATGTTTTGAATATATAGACTTAACCAGTTGTTTTCTTCTAGTGACTTGAAGTCTTTTATTGAACCATTATCGAAGACTTTTAATTTACAGTTTTGTTATATACATGCCTGCCAAAGTATTTCTACTCTGCGTGATAAAGCACTACGTTTTTTTTTGATGGTCTACGAAAGTTACTCTGCTCGACCTGATGGAAAGCTCAAGTAAAATCCAACAGTAAGGGCCAACATACTCACTGTAAAAGCAGGAAATGCAGTATGGCGTCCCACACTATAGCGACTTAGTGAGAAGCTTTTTCACGCCACGCTTATAGGACCCGGGATCATAGAGAGTGAGAAACCGTGCGCTGGCAGTGAGATTCATTTTGTATCAATAGGAAGGAAGAACGAAACCGTTTGGTTCGAGAGCGTATTTCTACGACTCTGAGGTGGTGACTTCCAAGGCCAGCACGTGTTGTTCTGTAGAGGAAGGGAAAAGATGGGATCAGTTGGAAGAGCTCTTCAGAACACTCTTCATAGTAAAGGCCGTAGAGGACTACCATGGAGGTAATATATCTCCGCAACTACTAAAGCTCAAGGGACTCGGTAACATCGAGACTATCGATAATATATGAGAACTTTACTCCACACACGACCGAACCTGGTTCTTATAAAGAAGACATAAATGCTTACCCTATTCAATACGCCAAGTTCCCGTGAGGCCGCCTTAGTGATGTTCTCGATGTACTCCCGCAACTTGAGATCTGGGCAAATATCCATGCCCAGAATAACGAGCCTGTCCTGTAAGGGCAGTTGAGAGCTCTGAAAAGCAAGGAGGGAAGAAACGAGGACTTTTTGATAAAGAACGCGCACACCTATGTTTTTTAGTGTTGAACTCGAACATCGGGTCGAGTTCAACACTAAAAAACATAGGTGTGCGCGTGCATGTGGTGAGTGTCTACTCACCACACCATTGTGAAATGCGGTTCAAAACTCAGTCGAGCTCAGGAACAAGCTCCTGGCGTTTTTCCTCAATATCTGCCAGCTTGGCTTCAGGGTGTCCAAAATATGCCCGTGGACTTTCTGTCGGCTGTATAACAATGTATGTTGACCATGGCTTACGTGTCATTGATAAGCAGGCATTACAATAATGCAGTATGATGTCCCATACAATAACCGCAAATTGAGATGCTTCTCCGTTATTTAAGCTCCGATTTTGCACTCACCAACGGAATACGACATAACGAATGCTGTCATTTTATTTTTAGTTATACTGCTGTGAGAGATCCCCCGTATCTGTATCCTGGTTGAACTGGCCCATTCGTGCTGAAATCAGCATATCTCTACTAAGATTGTGGGTCTATATTAAGCATAGCTAACGTTACGGTTGAATGGCTAGCTAAGTTTTGTTTAAGATATTCAGTTCTTTTTCGATAAAATCAAAACGACATAAGACACAAATTTTGCAACAAGCATTTCTTTCCTCTTATGTATTAGTAACGATTCATATAATAAACCCTTATTATCCCCTAATTGTCAATTATAATAATATCACTAACATATCACATGTTCAGTTTTCGCAGTGGCCAGTGACGAAAGAATTGATGTTCTCAAACAATTAACGGGTTTAATTGGTATTAATTACTAAAATCAAATGAATCACGTGCATCTTGTTGTTTTAGTTAAGACAATATTACAGACACCAGTTTGTTTTTCTTCAATTAGTAAGTAAAATAACCTTGATTCATAAAATAACATCATAATTAAGGTTAGATCAAATCAATTAATTGCGACTTATAGCGATATATATTTATTGGTAATTATTCTTTACACCATTCGCATTTCAATTGACACGGTCTCATAATGAGTAAAATAAGCATGATACATAAATGCTTGGACATATTCATTTGTTGAGTGATTAAAGCTATGAGTTATGTACAGTCATTATCATATTAGACATTCTAATCATAGAATAGATATTTTTGAGATACACTATGTCTGAGCTTTGTTCTGAATCTAAAATCAGTTCTAGAAAATAAATACAGCATTTCTATATTTAAGAAAAACATTGAGCGGTCAATGGATAAGATGGTTATAAATTGCATTTAACACAATGATATAAAACAGGTTTGACTTTTGGGGCGTACTAATAAATACTAGACCCGGTTGTTTTCTTACGAAAATATTAAACATCTGGGAAATGTGCGAAAGTATAAATAAGATTCGTTCATATATTTTAGAGTGGAGAATGTTTAATTATAATATATATAATAAATTTAAGTATATATCCATTATCATTTAATGTACTTTAAATAACTATCAATATTATATTAGTTAGTTAGAAATCTCAACTTTCTATTGATATTTTTATGCCAATGATATTATAAAAAAGGTAGGTATCGCACTATCGCTAGTTGTTGCCGACTTATGCAGACAAATGTCCTGATGTCGTTTAGTTGTTTAATAGATGCTAGCAAATTAACACGTTGTCAAAGCGCATCCGTGGAGTGTTAAGATTATTACCAAAATGCCGAACAGTTTGTTATGAAGCTGTAAAAACTATAGTTCCAAGTTAAATAAAAATAAAGGAGCTACATACCAAGCGTAAATATTTGTAACTACGTAATATTTGTATTTTGTTATGGTTTTTATTATTTTATTAAATTAAATTCTAAGTATTATTAAAGACACCGTAAAAAAATGATAGAGAATGTGAGTGTAAATGCAGTGCGACAAGGACAAATAACGGGCGCCGTGCATGCCTCATAGATTAATCAAACGGGAGGGATATCTTAGGCACAGTGCATAGCGTCCTTATCCTGCTTTACCTCTCTCTAATTAAATCTTAGTACTTTTTTATTTCATAGATATACTCATATGACTGTTATGTTCACTGTATAGTTTTTGCCTTTCGGTTAATATGATGATTATTTTAATTAGCTATTATAGTGTTAGAATGTATGTTGGTAAAAAGTTGTACTATTTGTGCCGCACATTTTAAGCAGGAAAATAAACAAACTACTTCGACGGGATACATACGCCTGAACAGAACTGCAGTGCCTGTCATAAACTCGGCAAAATTTGTCTGTGTACATGATAAGATTATAGAGTGATAAAAACTGTCCTTAGTTTTATATTAACTTTAATATAGGTGGTTTCACATTTCACTGTAAACTGTAATGAAATTTGGTTACATTACAAAATGACTGTTGATAATCTTGGAAATTATATAATTTACAATGACTAGTGAAATACTTTCTTCTTTTCCGGATAAAGATGATGTTATAAAACTTGCCTCTCATATCGGTCTGGAACACGTAAATATATTAATAAGTGTGGGAAGTTTCAATTTATACAAACGTTGTGAATTGGGGATATCATGTTCAAAAATTCTCTTACATAGATACAAACTAAGCTAATAAAAGCGTGTTAAAAAAACGACTCCACTCTTTCTCTCATGGTAGCATGTCGATAGATTTATGTTAAAAATTAACGCGACTTTAAAAAGCACTCAAAGGAGGAAAATTATAAATTATTATTGATTTGAGACACCCATAGCGGCGGATTTCAATATTATGATAGAAAATAAATCTATAGTAATTTTCTTCCTTGTTTTATTTTTATTTTATTTTATATTAGAATTTTTTGCACAAATTTACCACGGCGGGCTTAATGCCCAAGGCATTAATATATAAACTTTATATACATACACTTTGATACACACTAATACATAAACTTTACATACGTACACTGTAAGTAGGTATTTAGTACTTATTTTTACTATGTACATTTTTTACACATTACCAATCAGTAGCTATTAGCAAACATGGAAATGACGAATATCATATCTGTAACAATTGTATTCTGTAATTTACAATGTATTGTTCACGAGAGATAGATATCTCTTTCTCTACCAAGCATTCTGTATTAGATTTCACAGTCGTAATCGTAATGTATGTATACACTTATAAATAAGTACGTCATGTCATACCGCGACAATGATGGTATGCCGTTTATTATAAAAATAACTTATCTTTCTTTAAATATCATTGTCTTTTTGCACGAATGCATGTATCGGCGGACTTAATGCCTGAGGCATTTTCTGTCAGTTGATTAATTGGACAAAGTCGGGAAAATATGAAGTAAGTAAGTAGTAATTCATTTCTTACCAAAAGCACATCAAATACCATTAATAAATCTACTTACTAACTAATGGATAGAAGCTCTCTAAGTTGAGAATACTTTTTTTGGGCACCTACCCGGACAAGCTATTTTTTCTCTACAATTATTTGTGACACAAAAAGTACACCCCTCTTCCAAAATCACAGTAACAAACAAACCCAGATCCCCATATATCATTCGCAAGGAGTTCACTGGGATGTTTCGAAAGCGAATTTGTGCTCTAACGTCGATCACGTTTTATGTAGCGAAGCGAAAACGAATCGATGCGGATGAGGGATGTTAGCGAATACAGAGATAAGTCACGTCCTACCCCCTACTACCGATGATGGATTAACCGCTTAACGTTCAACTTACTCCGTTAATAAGTATATCTTTCATATGTTTGTGGAATCAATTGCGTGGGAACGAGCGCGCACATATTAAGTAATAAAGTATTTTTCATCCGGCCAAGCAGAATTTTAGAACACTGTTGTATCAGCCATGCTATCATTACACGTTAATAGCAAGATTATACCAAGAGAAAATATATTACTGTTTTAAGATGATTTAATGAACACATAAGGGGAAGTTATCTCAAAGTTCAAATTAACATCACAAGTTCCCAATTCACATCGTAATAACCTTAGATTTAACTGTATTTACCCCAAAATAGCAAGTCTATAGACTATGTTAAATATTATCTTACGATTTATATATTTTATTATAAGAGTATCTATTGGATAATAAAATACATAATTATAACACGAATTGTATTACCAGAGCAGTCGTGTTTTTTATTTAGTTCAGCCAGTCATTCCATTTGTGAAAAAATCTATGCTTGCCTATCACTAATTTCCGACTCTTTATACAAAAGTATTAGGTAGAAAAATGTCGTATCGAAACAATACCTAATAAATATGATCGAGTCTAGCATGATTTTTACTTAAAAAATATAAAACAAATATACTTAAATAAACCTATTGTTCAAACAGACAGAGTCTTGCATAATCCGTAGTAGGGGTATTACAGTGATCTTGCTCGACAGCTGGTTGCTTACGCCGCTAATGTTGAGTACGAGAAC
This sequence comes from Hyphantria cunea, assembly GCA_003709505.1. Classification (NCBI taxonomy): domain Eukaryota; kingdom Metazoa; phylum Arthropoda; class Insecta; order Lepidoptera; family Erebidae; genus Hyphantria; species Hyphantria cunea. Next base: position 756,110 of record PKRV01000557.1, on the reverse strand, counting down.
AAATCTGTGCTGCTATTGCTATCTGCCAATGATAAGAACCTACTCCGACAAATGATCCATTTTTATTATCAATTTGCACGACTATATAAGAAATTGGCTCGAAATTGTTTGTCATGACAACTGATTGAATAGCGTATAATAATATTAGTAAATGTTTTCCGCCTTTTGCTTAGTAAATAGTGAGAATTTTCATGTCAATTAATTTCTACTTACTGGAAAGTTTGGTAAGAGTTCTTGCACTAAGAGTTTAATTAAAATTTATTTCAATCTTCAAATTTATTCAAGCATGGGACTCAGTGTCGAGTCCCACCCATTGAAATTTTTTATAAATACAATAAATTATTTATTACCCTTTGTACGCTCCGTCTCACATTTTATGTACTCTCTACTAACTCTGTAATATTATAGTGTGGAAATAAACAGTTTTCTATTTATCTATTGGTCTAATAGTTTGGTTGTTAGTGTGACATTATGTTTTCTTAAATTTAAACGAGCTGTTTCCTTTCCATTTTTTAAGTTTGAAATTTAATAAAACTAATGGAGGATAAAACGTTATCAAAAATATATTTATTCTCATACGCAAGCGAAATATACCAAAAATAAGACGCAGTAAGTCTTATTAGATATAAGTTACAATTCAATTACAGTTCCTTGAAGGGTCATACATCATCTACACATATCACCGACATAAAATGATATTGAGAAAGGAAGAACACGAAATTCGCATAAAATTGGAGTGGCCAAAGTGCTTCCAATATCAGATATTATACACCCTACACTATTTTTATTCCTTAATCTCTAAAATATGCATCCCCATATATTAAGGTAGGGGCACACTGAGGGTGCACCTGGAGATAAAAGGCCATCAATCACACTTTGCTATAAACAGAACAGCATTACCACCCTATACCCCTATAGTAGATGAAACCTTTCACAGGCTGTTTTTCATCGAGTTGTTTATAGATTTGGGGAACGTATTATAGAGGAATCCATGTGTTAAACTAGCTGCGCTTTCTTGATGTTTATTTACCGTTTTGTTGTGTGCATGTGTTTGTATTTGTGTATGTATGGATGTGTTTATGGATAAAAAAGAGGAACAAAGTATGAGGTCACTTATAATAGTTTTCATTAGGACAAGAGTTGTATCGATAGTTCTTGGAGTGTTTATTGTTGAGCCGTACGGTTGTTAATGTTGTAACCGAAGTAACAACATTAAAAAACATTTTAAAATTTCACCAACCACATGGAGGTCAATAACAGTTTATTGCTTACCATATACCATTTTTTTCCACGGACCCATACACGTGTATGTCGGTTATCATAGTTATCAGTAACCATGTCGTTTCTCAAGAACCGAATAGTTTGCAATCGTTATTACCCCCGCACGCTATTGGTATGAATTTACATACAAAACAATAATTATTTCATTAATCATCATCAACAACCCAGAATGTCCCACTGATGGGCTCGGGTCTCCTCTCAGGAGAGGGTTAAGGCCATACGCGTAAGTATTTGATAGCTAAAATAATGATTTAATTTTGACTTGCTGCAATACTTGAACACTCATTACTACTTTGTGACCTACTTCAAGAGTACGTCTTTTTGCCAGATGATATGTTTGGAATAGTAATTTATTTAATATATTTTGGGCAGAATCTTATATAGTGGTTTGAGGTGAGTCATTCACATCATAAAATTTTGTTGTAACTATCTAGAATTACAGATAACCCTGATATTTTGTTACTTATGTAAAAATATTAAGAATCAGGAGACACGAAGCAAGTTATATATCCCAATACTCTATCTGGTAGATAAAATGACACACATTCCTGTAAAATTTTCAATGCAAAATTGAAAAATTGTTATCGTATTGGAGTCTACATTGTGCTGCATATTTGCGTTATTTATTTTCGTCACAAAAACTCTTTACATTTCCAGTGTGAAAAAAAAATGTAACTTACACTCTGGCAATGTGAAGATTAATTGAAATATTCTTTATCAATATTTTATGAATGATATGACAGTATAAAAATATAGCTAAAATATTTTATTTTATTCGGTTACGAACATTATATTTTAACTAATTCAGATCTTTGTCTTATGATTTACTAAATAACTTTTAGTTAAATAGCTATTAACTAATTATAAGTTTTCACATTCAGTGCTTGATTTTAAAATATGATATTTTAATAAAAAAAAGTCCTCATTGGTATCGAGCAAGAAAGCGATTCTTTTCAAATATAATTAAATATATTTTACTTTTTCTGTAGATACCGCTCAAAACGTTCATGAGAATAATTTTATGGAATACATCTTAAAACTTGTTAATCCGATTCGATTCTTCCACGAAAATACTTGTGGATATTTCGTAAGTAGAAAAATAATTCGCAGCATTTCAGAACGAAATAGTCATGGGCGGATATCGAAGATGGATCAGACGCCGCATTTCCTCGGAATTCCACTAGATTAGCGTCTACTCCAAAGGAAGCACAGCCCACAACCCTGACCCTCCTCATCCCTCCCATACTTCTCCCTCAGAAGCCATTGTAGTCGGTTATTATTACAAATTCCAATTCAGTCTACAGATCAAACAATAGGCCTCTGCTAATTGCAATGCAGAAATAATCCATACAAATACAAAAGTTATGCGTAATTGGCTAAGTTTGTTTTGGAGGTTGCTTATGATATTTATTAGAGTATTATACTTAAAGTTTAGAACAGATTTATTGGTGTTGTAATACGGCTTAAAACGGGAACGTATCGTATAATTTAGACTAATTAAACAGTTATTACACAATAACTGTACTGAATTGCGGTGTTTAATTTGTCAATCAAGTCCACTTTACACGTTCTGTTATAATTTTTTATGGATGTCGGTAGTTAGAGTATCAAAATATGTTAAAACTTAACTCTATTTCCAATAATTGATTATTTAATTCCCTGATAAATTAATAGACGAACTCAGCCTGATATTTTATAAATATACAAATATACATTTCACTACATCAAGTACAGCAGTAACAAACACGTTTCTTATCAGAGATTTACCGTATATATATATATATATCTTCTAAACACATTCAAATATAGAAAATTCGATCATTATATATATATACATATATACATATATATATATATATATATATAAATATATATAATGATCGAATTTTCTATATTTGAATGTGTTTAGAAGATATTGTTTTTATTACATCCAGTAATACTTTTTTAAACTTGTCAGATTATCATTTAGATCAACTAAGAAATCAAATTGATACCTCTGTATAGAAATCTGACGCACTCAAGTATCTTAACCTCACGTGTTTCTTTACATTTTCAAAATTCAGTCCTGACTTTTGGTCACGTCTAAATCTTCAGTCATTTAAATAGGACACTTTTCTGAGTTCACTTTACTTTCACTTTGTATATCTAACTTGATCTAATAACTTTTCTGTTTGTTTTCCACAGCTTCTTACGGCCACCCCTACTAATTTATCGTCAGACTAATATCTGTCGGTTATCAGAAAGACGAAGCGCGTTACACTGTGAATATCTGACGCGCTCGAGTTCCATATAGTATTTTTTTGTCATTTTTAAAATTCTTAAACGCTCCTCACTGAAATGGAAATAAACATAGTTTTCTCGTTTTGTTTTAGAACCTTATCTTTGCAATCCAATAGGTCTCCAAGACGCTTTAAATACTGCAAATTTAGCGGGATTTAAGAGAATTTACGGCAGACTAGGCGGCTTAAAATAAACCAGCCATTTTATTTGAGATTCGCGTAATAGTGCTATGGGTTACAGAAAAAGAAAACTTACTATTAGCCAAATAAAAATCCCTGGGCTTTCATTAGTTTAATCATCAAATCAACAACTCATAATGAACCACTGTTGGCAAGACAGCGTTATGGCTTATTATATTTTATTTTAGTATTATTTTATATTTATTTAAATTAAATTTGATTATTATTTCATATTGTAGTTTTTTTACACTCAACGCCCTCTAGTCCCAAACTAAGCAGAGCTTGTATTATGGGCACTAGACAACTGACATAAATACATATATACTTTTTTTGTAAATACATACATATCATACATAGAAAACACTCAAACTCCGAAACAAACATTGTAGATAAATACCGATAAAAACATTGCAAATAAAAGTACAAGAAATGACAAAAATATAAAAAATGTTTAGGGGGGGGTGTCACCCTTATCATTTAAGGAGATGGAAAAATAGATGTTGGCCAATTCTCAGACCTACCAGATATGCACACAAAAATTCAATAAAATCAGTCCAGCCCTTACGGAGTTAGGTAACAAACACCGGGACGCGATAATTTTATATTACTCTTATACGAGTATATTTGTTGCATATGCATTGTTATATTTAAAAATTTATGGACAATTATAACTTATTGGAAAGTAAACATTCCTTTAACATATAAATTCTAACAGCGGGAGATGTCTCTACTGAAGTGATAACACAGCCGCACAGAAAACATATATTAAGCAACACTTCCATTCCCTTTCACAGAGTAAGAGAGGTTCGCGGAGACCAAGCCCATAGTTAGACTGGTTGGCCTAGTAGCCTAGGTTAGCCTGGTTTAAGCGGTCGTGGCCGCGGATGGCTGAGACGGGTCTTCGCCGCCGTCCGCTTGAGAGGCCAGCTGCGAGGAGGCGATGCTTCCCGTGTGCCGTACGTTGCCTAAATCGAGAGGTCTTTAACAGCAGACGGTGCCCGCTTCAGCGCGGAGTGGTCCGAATGGCGTAAGAGAGCGGTTCCCGGATCCCTTCCGTCTCAGGCGCAGAGTGGCACACCGTGTGGTTTTAGTCGGTCCGATTCCAGCACACCGCCCCGCCGCAAACCCCGGTGGGGTGAAGACGCGAGGTTCCTCACGGCGCTTTCCACTACGACGAGTGTTTTTGGTTCAAATCCCACATGGGACAATACATTGTGTGATTCACAAATTGTTGTTCTGAGTCTTAGTGTTCTTTGTGGCTATTTCAGTTATGTTTAAAAAGTCAATACAATAATGTGAGAATTGTCTTTTTTAAAAAAAAGGACTAAGGTCAGAGACTCAAAACGCCGCAACACACTTGCGTTTTTTAAGTTGCAGTTTCTATGGACAGCAGTAGTTACTTAAAATAATGAATCGAATTTGGGTTCTTGTGAATAAAAGGCGAGTAAAATTTTATATAAAGCTTGTTTATTAACGTCATGTTTGCAAAATAGACAAATATACACTTTTAAATTGTCATTTCACTTAAAAATTCCGCATCAACATTTAACAATTAATATAATACATAGTTACACACTCATACATTCTATCTTTTATGCAATAAAATATATTTAGCATACGTTATAATACATTACGTTATTACGTAAGAGCGCACAGAAAATATAAATAAATCTTCATATTCATACTTTTCTTAACGAAATTTAATGTTCACTTTATAGGTATAATGTGGTTGTTTCAGCATATTAATTTAACTAGTTGCTGATTCGAGGCGCTTTTAACGTACACAAAATATTTTTTTTGCTTTCATTAAGATAAATACACTTTATACAAACTCATTATATACTATACAGTAATTACACATTTATATTAATTTAGTGTTAATAAAGATTCATTTTTTTATTAACGAACATAACAAATGGTTATGAAAAGAAAATATACTTAAAGTTACAACTCTAATTATTGTCGTGGGTCCTTAAATGTTGATTTTCCACGCGAAAAATTTTCAAAGCCAACAAAAACACCGAAAATAGCAAATAGTCTTTAAACTACGTATTCTATAGAGCACAAAACGTAGGAATATTATAGGATCTCCTTGACAATCACTCATATACTTTTTTTCATAGAAATTTCATATAAAGTATGAAACAGAATCGGTAATGAAAAACGATCGTTAACTCAGTAGTATTATATACTTAATTACCTTTTATGTGTAGGTACTTTATTTAAATATTTACAATTTAGGAAAATTCATATTAGGCTGGTGCTTTCATTTAATAAATAAATATGACTTATTATAATAAAATAATTGAAATCAACGTATCAAAAACCAATTTTAGACCATAGTTAATAATAGTAGAACAGTTTGAGATTTTTTTCTACTATTGAATCGAAATTCTTTTTCACAAATACCTATACGTCAATTTGGAAAATGAGTCTGGTTTTCATGGTTTTCTGGTTTTAATGAAATGCTACAAGACTACCAATAAGGATATTTTCCAACACATTGAAACATCACCGCAATATGTGGCAAACGCCGAGAAAATGAAACATTTGGTCCCTCCTGAATACGTCTTCTTTTGAACATCTCTCCATTAATCCTTGAAGCCTTACATCAACCGTCCTTACTAAAACATTAGTATCTTACTACCATTTTACGTATTCCCGTTACATTATTCATACGACCAGTCTTATCCAGAATATTATTTTAATTTAGTACCGATAATGCAAATTAGTGCCGTTGCTGTTACCAATTTATAAGGAGGAGATTCTTTCTCAGAATGAATTTTGTAATTTTGAAAATAGGTTGTCAACAAGATGGGGTGTGTTTTCTAACTCATTTATTTTTTTATTACGTGATCCTTATAGAACTTTGATTTGTATGAAACTTTTAAATTAAAGCCTCTATCTAAATAATTTCATAGGAAAGACATTTGTTTTAACAGTATTATGCTGAGATTATCCAAGTATCAAATTAAAATAAGCATTTCGTTTTATTGATAATTGTTATAAAATAAGAAAACCTTTTATATATTATTCAACACCTCCTTAGGTTCTAAAATATATTGAAATTTTATTCTTGTACTTGTAATAAGCTTGTCTTGCTTTATCTATTAGCCTCTTACGACAGGACAAGTGCAATCGGGATTTAAAAAAATTGGCATTTTTGCCACACATCAGAATGTCATAAAAAACGCAATGTCTATTTTTTAAATTCGAAAATAAAGATACAGTACTAAATCTCAAAGGTGGTTGATGAAAAATAAGGCAGTCGCCATTTTAATCTTCGAATCTGCTTGTGCTTTGAAGCTATTTACAAAAGGGAATCAAGTTGTAATATTTGAGTCATAAACGGGCAAATGAATACACTAATCTCAGCGATCAGGACGAGAAATGCTAGACGACAGATACCTACTAATGAGAGATTATAAGCAAAGCTTATTTACTTTCTTCTTACTCTTCATTCATATAATGAAATATAAAATAAATAGAACAGATAACATTCTAAATTTGGTTTAAAATTATTAATAAAACAACCTTCGTACTTATATGGTAGCTATAATACGTGGATTAAATAAAAAAAAATATTAAGGTAATACGTCATTAATTATATTTTATAATATTTGAAACGTGTTGACAAATTTACGGATGAACAAAATATAATCTCGGATTCAGTAAAGATGTGTCAAAATTTATGTCAAAATCAATAAAATACCAGATTTAATTAAACCACAATCATTATTTACTTTTACAAATTGTTCATTACAATATACATAGCCTTTAATACGTAAATCTATTCCACTGAATTATAACTCTTTCTGTGATCCAAAAACGATATTCCAAAATAAATTAACTTAAAAATAAATTAAATAATCTATCCACTTATAACATTTATATTTTTACAGTTATGACTAGTTCTCATCAACGGAATGAAATGCACCATATTTTAGTTAACTATTTTCTATAGTATGGCACTACTTGTCTATAAAGAATGTAGGTTCCGTAGCCGGTATTAATCAGCTATTGCTAAGATAAAATCATTAACTTGGTCATGCACCTTATAAAAATATTTAATTTTCTTATGCTAAGTGTTAACAACCGTCGGTTTAACAAGCAGGCTGGAACAAGTATAATTAACTTATATAAGGGTTTATTTACATTAAACGAATAAGATAGTGGTAGATACATTTTTTATCATTAGCAAATAAAATCAAGTATATTATGAGAAATAAATATTAAAAACTATAATAGATAGAGACCCTTAAAAATGTTTCAAAATGCTTCATGAGTACGATCTTGTACCGAGTATAATCCAACGTTACTCCATTAATAGTAACTTTTCAAGGAATTATGAAGCAGATGTTTTTTAACTGGCAATTATAAAAAAAATACTTTCCCAAATCATATCGTCCAATGTAAAAAATAGATATATTTCGAATAAGCTCCCTATACCAAAGAAAAACAAGACAATAATAGATCTAAAAACAAATTTAATAGTATGTAGACTAACTTTAGACATAAACCAGCCTCGCTAACGGTAACTTATAATCTTAAAATACAATAAATCTCGACAAAATATTAAAAGAAAATAAAAATACACAAGCAAATAACATTTGCAAAGTTAATAATCATTATAAAGAATTAGGCATTATCACAGGAATGAAAATATGAATGAATTTTACACACTTTTAGTTTTGCAATAATGCTATGAAGATAGACTTTAAGAGTGGCTCGAATTAAAATACTAAATGAATGGAACAAAACCATTTTATCCCAGACTGTGTTACTGTTGGTTTTAATTATCTCAGTGAGATTATTCTAAAACAACGAAAATAGGAACAGAACACATTTAACGCAAAGAACCAATAAGATTTCGTCTTGAGCCACTCACAATAAATGAATAATACTTTTACCTTTATCAGTCTCGAACAGTTACTTCCAATGATTTCTTCACGCACATTTTAGTCAACTATGGTCATTCTCATACTGCACTAAACATAGTCTCTTCTACCAGACCGTAACATAACATTTCTTTCACTCACAACAGACACTTCGGATCCATTGGTTTGTCTTTTACACGTTGAGAACATATGTGAGGACTGTGGAAAAAAAATGATTGATAAAATACCTATTACAAGTAAAAGATTTCAAGTGTTGCAACTATTCAGACCATCACCTCGATACAAAATGCAAAGTGTTGCTTTTTTTGATTTGTCATCATCACCAACAGTCTTAGACAGTCCACTGCTGAATATAAGATCTTCTTAGAAAGTAGGCTTTAATTATATCATTAATTGTCAATTCTATTAATATATTGCGAATCTGAGTTTTCTAGTTTCTTTTCAAACATTTATTATTGTTAAAACGCATACCTTAACAAGAGAACGGACGGGCTGTTGCAAAACAAATATGGCGAAAATGAAGACTCCTTGTAGCGCGTTGATCAGGTCAAACACTGACCATACTGAGACTGCTGAATCACCAGCTCCAACTGCCCATGACACTACTTCAAGCACCCAGGAAAGACCCATTATGACAGATAGGAGACAACACATACGGAATCTAGGAAAAAATGTTATCGTCATTATTTTTAAAGGTATTGATATTATTTTAGTTAGAATCTGTTACGTCACTTACAGCTTCTTATACTTCTTTAGCCTTTGATTGGATTTAACAGGCGCGTCTCTAGGGGGCGATGATGTCTGCTCCGGTGCCGGTACTGGTTGACCCAGCACAGTACTCAAACGCACCCAGTCGTCGGACGTACTGAAGTCTGAATGCATCAGCTCTAATGCTATTAAAACAGAGATTGTTAACCTATATTATATAAATCGTTTAAGGCAACGAAAAAAAGTACCCAACAAAAAAAGTAAACTCTCAGATTTGGTTTATCTAAGCTTGAATCTACTATGGTACCTTTTCGTTGATTTTCCAATGTTCTTGACAATTAAATTAAAATTTACTACATAAAGTCTTGCTGTAAATACAGGCATGGAAAATTTAAACATCTTTTTACTGGAGCATAATATAGATATTAAAAGGATCCAGCTGATTTCAGAAATATCAAAGCATACACGTGAAAAAAAATGCATACATTGCAAAAATAAAAAAAAATATGGTATCGACAACATACGGGGTAAAAATTAATATCAGTTTAATTCATAAAACTCTATAAAGTTTGTTAATAATAATAACTTTATTGTTAAAAAAGTACTGTTTACAAAATATTGATACTTAACATATAACTAAAATGTTCTAATGAACTGGAAGTTTGTTGAAATCTATGACCCCTAAAGTTACCCTGAATCGGCCTGACCATATATCTTAGATGCTCATTTCTTCGCAGGAAATAAGTATACCATAAACCGCATTAGTAAGTAAAAGATAGGTACATAGACACAAAAAAATTTAGGTCCTTAAATAAATCTATACAAGAAGTTCATATCTAAAAACGAATCATTGCAAAACAAACTACGTGCTCAATCATACTCTACCGTTTATCGTGTTTCATTGTTCAAACGATTGATTATTGTAATAATGATTCATAAAATGCATTTTGTTCAAATGGTTTACAGCCACGTTTAAAGCTGTTAAGAAACCGACATAAAGATATGCAGATACATTAATAATTTGCTACCAGCCATAATTATTTTTGACTAAACGGTATGTGTTAATAAATTATTGTCCAATTCAATTCAATTATTTTTATTAATGGTGGTTTTTATCTAAAACTGTAAAAACATTCAGAATATTTGATAATATTAATCTTCTCTATATAAAACAAACTAACGTACCGTTGAGCTTTCAAAATATATAAAACTTTTTCTGCAACTTTTGTTTTATCCCACAGTCGAGGGAAAGCTCAACAGCGCAGTTTGTTCAGAAGTATTTTAAAATAGACTTCAGTACAAAATCTATGCTTTTGCAATTCAGAATTACCTATAATCATAAAGCAACATAAAGAAAAACTAAAGATCTGGAGGTTCCTTAAAGACATTAGGCTGACCAGTAAATTACAAAAAAAAAATATTATCCTTTATTAAATTATTTTAAACAAAAGTATTTACATGCATTGGGTTCTTCAAATTAACTTGACATTTTGACACAGTAATACTGACACTGAACGAATAATTGAGCTCATTATTCAATTGCTAGTTCTTAAGTTAAACCTAGAAATTATAATCACTACCCATTCGGCTATCCATTCCCTACCAATTGAATTTGTGCCCTTTTTAATTTTGTTTAGGATCGATCTGATATTTAAAACTTCTACAGTACTTCATACAAACCAGAAAAAGAAAAAATATATTATTCAAAAACTTACGGGTGACGTCCTTTAGCTTATTGTAGTGCACAGCAAAGGCTCTCGAAGTAAGGATAAATATGATAAGGTTGCTGCAAAGGATCAATGCCACCGGCCCGTAGAAATATGGTAAAGCCGCTTCATCCGCTGCAAAATAATTTATGGTTATAATATTGAAATTCCAAATCGTTTTCTTTATCTTAATACACGCTGGGAAAGAACAGGATATATCTAAATATGCAATTTATTATTATAAGATATCTTCAAACTTGTGTAATGTTATAAAAATTAAAAATGCACGTATAATAATTTTATAAGATTTGCCTATTACATATAACAGTAACTCAATTTTCTTAACGAACTTTAGTTAAATAAAGAGACGAAATATTGAAAGAATGAAAAATAAGTTACATTTTGACTCTAGTGGGGCTGAATGCCTAAAGAGATCTTCATTTCAGAATATATAATTCTGACAGTTATGTTATATTCAAAAAGATTTTTTCATTAGCAAATGAATATTTTGTCGTAGTAATTCAGTTAGTGTTTTCATGACTTCGTTTAAATTGATTCTCGTCTGAGTCAAAGATTTATTTTTAATATAGTACTATGATGAAAACTCAATATCTTATTATAACCGTTACTTACTTTTGAACCAGCACCCCTTAACACCAAAATTAGGCTTCAAAAAAGTGCTAGGAACCGCTGGAGATAGCTCCATGGTAATCGTAATTACTAACAAAAGCATGGGCAGTAAAATTGCATACACACAGTACCATGCAAACCTCCTTCTCATACTACGTCTTGATACTGATGAATTTATGTACCTCCTGTACAAGAAAAAAAAAACAATTTTAGTTAATAAACTTAATCAAACTTTGCGTTGCGTTGCGTGTTTATTGATTGTGGCTCAACAAAGTATCCCTGTTGAATTCAAAAAACCAACACGAAGGAAGCCATTTATAATATAAAATATAATTTATAAATATTATAATTGATAGATTTATGCTCAAATACATTAAACTTCATATAATGTAGTTTGGTATTTAATTTAAATAAATATTAAAAACTTTTTTCTGTACATGACTTTTGAGTATAATATTCCACATCACCGATGCTACTTACCGAACATTTAAAAATATATCAAAACAAATCACGTTCAACCAAAAGAAGCAGGAGACGAATGAAAATTGGATAAGATACGCTGAAACACAATGTACAATATTATTTTAGATTAGTATTTTATTATAATATAGATTTCTATTTAATAATAGCTTTTATCATACTTTAATGATGCATATATGTATTACGTCTAATTAAAAATTAATGACATCTAGAAGAGGCACTCCATTTAAGTAATCAAATGCGAACAACTATATATACACTAGTATAGTTACTCCCAGTTGATTACTTAAAAGTAAAAAGAACGCAATAGTTACCAAGGAAGTCGAATTATTTCAGGTATCATTATTTAAACCTTAAAATTTACTTTTAACTCTAGATAAACGTACTTCACAAGTACAAAAACTCTGTAATTTTCAATGCTTACCCATAATAGTGCACGCCACAACAGGAAAAGCGTGCCCCGCCAATTGTGTAGTAGCTAAACACGTGAAGGCTACGGCCAAACACAGAGTGTGGCAGGCAAGTGCTTTACCATGAGTGTCGCGGAGCTCCGTAATAAATAAATAAACACATGCTGTCGCTAGCAAAAACGGTACTGATACTAGTAGACCTGAAAAGAAAAAAAATACTTTAACGACCACACACTTAAAATTTGAAAATCTGTTTCATAATAAAACAAGAAAAAGTTATAAAAATTTCAACCCGACTATGTAATATTTTGATAAAATTTGTATGTCTATGATCTATGTCACTCGGCCCATATTGACACCTCATTCTTTAAAGTCGGTTTAGTATTTTACGTTTTATTTTACGTTAGAATATATAAAATACTTAGACTGCCAAAGGAGTCGCCTTAGTCAGGTAAAAAGAAAACGTCATTTTCTTGAACAAATAAAAATAAATACTAAGTAAACAAACTTTAAGAACCAATGCGTTAAGATAAAAGTCGAACTAGCTTTACTGGCCTAGTTTTAGACATATTATTTACCAACATACAATACAAATGGTGTAACTACTATAAACTCTTCCAAGATATCATAGTAAAGACTATAACATGCAAACTTTTAAAAACTGAGATGTGTATAACGTAAAAGACAAACAAACAAAACACTGTAACTTGGCATTAGATAATTCATATACAATATATTGTAGGACCAGTGATAAAGTAAAAGCTATAAAAAGCAAGGACATAAATAACATTGGCCCACTTAGTGTGTAGCACAAATCTGAAATAATAAAAATAAATGGCAACAATAAAATATTTCCAGACATAACTTCTCTAACACCATCCGAGTAACTTATTTTGGAAACTATAATTACGATCAGTTTAGCTTTCTTATGTAACAAGACTGTCGTAATGAAGTAACAAATTTGTTGCCAGGCAACTACTTAGCAACAAAAATTGAGCTTAATTAAATAGTCACGAACACTGTTACTATTTACTTTTACCAAAAACCTGCAGCTGAATCAACTCCCACATAAGGCCACATGGACGGCCTACAGCCTTAATTCAGAATGTTACGTGATTGCTTTATTATTTATGAAATAATAGTTAAATATCGTAATGTACACAGAAATTATGCTAGGTTCGAGTATAAATAATAAATGCACATATTTGAGTAAGACAATGGGCATTCAATATGTCAATAATGATTAAATATGAAATAAAAACATACAACGTGTTAAACATGTTATATTTTATCTGAATTATTATTATGCGTATACTACCTCGTTAAAGGAATATTTAATCTTACTTCCACATAAATATAACATGATTTGTGATTAATAAGCAAAATATTGACTGCACGGTTGACCTAGTGGTTTAAGTGGTCACGACACCGCTTCCTACTGCGCCAAGCGTTGTGGGTTCAAATCCTACATGGGACAACACTTTGTGTGATACACAAATTGTTGTTCTAAGTCTGGGAGTTCTTTGTGTCCGTTTCATGTATGTTTGTAAAGTCCCCCGCGACACAGAAATGTATATTCCTAGTGCGGGAGTTGTAAAAAAAATAAATAATTAAACCAGGTTTTGGGAGACAAAGATTGTTATTCTGTTTATTTTCTCTGTTTCATAAAAACTCTTCAACCATATCCCTTAAATATGAATGTTGATTGTGATGCCATTACTGTAGTATTTCATTACTTTTTTATTATTTATTTGTACAAAACCCGCAAATACATTTACACATACTTAATATATTCGTTACAAATAATTTAGTTTTATTGATTGTAAATATAGTTTATTTATTTATTTAAAGCATATTTACGGAGTAAACACATTTATCATGATGAACACATTCAATATTTTATTAAAAACTATATTTTAGGACTAGCTTTTGCCCGCGGCTTTGCTCGTGTGGAAATTGATTATATGTATTTAATAAGTAAATATGTACCAATAATTTATTCATGTTTTTTAAATGTTTACTTATTTTTAATCGATAGTCCATTATTAAGAACTTTAATACAAACTTTCGACCCTTAGTTTTACCCTTTTAGGAGTGAGATCCCATAAATGCAAGTAAAAGTATTTTGTATTACATACATTTATTTGTAATGAAAAGACTAAAGACAAAGTTTGAGGCTACTAATTTAAAAATTGACGAACTTCCATACTAACTAACCTACATTCAATCTTTCAACCCTTATTTCACTACCTTAGGGGTAGAATATCTAGAAACGCCTAAATATACATCTTATAGTTTTGAATCAATAGTTCATTAACGAAGTTTCATGTTTCTAACTTGAAAATGGCGGTCTCCCATACAATTTTACAAACCTAATACCACGGGGTTTATAAGGATTTATATATAGAACATCCAGAAACGCCTAAATATGTATCTATTTTTTTAATCAGTAGCCCAAAAGTAAAGTTTCATGATTCTAACTTAAAAAATAACGGATTTCCATACAAAGTTTCGACCCTTATTTCACACCCTTGGGTGTAGAATTTCCAAAAACACTTAAATAGCATCTATCCGATTTCTAACAGTAGCCCAAAAGTAAAGTTTCATGATTCTAACTTAAAAAATAACGGATTTCCATACAAAGTTTCAACCCTTATTTCACACCCTTGGGTGTAGAATATCCAAAAACGCTTAAATAGCATCTATCCGATTTCTAACAGTAGCCCAAAAGTAAAGTTTCATGATTCTAACTTAAACAAAAACGGATTTCCATACAAAGTTTCAACCCCTATTTCACCCTTTTAGGGGTAGAATTTCCAAAAACGCTTTAATAGGTATCTACTCATTTAAAGTCAGACGTCCAAATATAAAGTTTGATGTTTCTAACTTAAAAAATGACGGACTTCCATAAAAATTTTCAGCCCCTATTTCAGCCCCTTAGGGGTAGAAATTCTAAAATTCGTTCCTTAGTGGGTGTCTACTCAGTAAAACGATCCTACTCACCAATTTCATAGCCCTAACTTTAATACTTTACTTACTTTTTTAATACTTACGCTCGGCGATGATGAATCAGTCAGTCAGTCAATCAGTCAGGACATGTTATTTTATAAGCATAGATAGCCAGGTTCAAGAAAATCTTTAATGTAAAACATAAAGCTATCGACTACAAACCTGTTGCATAAACAATAAGTGTCGCCGATGTTTTAGTCTCTTCCGGCGGAGTCGTAAAGCACACAACTGGTAACGTAATGCCTGCTGGGACCGATTCGTTCCAGAATGTCTCCATGCAGTAGTCCCTAGTCCCCAGCAGGAAGGGTTTGGCGTAAGGAATGAAAAGCGAACCATTGACTAGGAGGTAAAACTCGTCTTTGCTGTTTTGATCTGGATCCATTTTATATCTGTGAACAATTTTGTATATCTTATCCGTCGGTCAAATATTTAGTAAAAGTAAAATTAACGTATATTAATTCTTGGTTGACTAGAACTTAAGTCTTTAAAGATTACTTAATACTGTACGCAACACTTATTCAATCAGCATCAAATCAACAACCCATAACGTAATACAAACCCAATTCTGAGCTTGAGTCTCCTCTCAGGAGAGGGCTAAGGCCATGCATACGCTACCGCACCGAGTGCGGGTTGGGAATTGACAAGACTATGCTACGGCTATGTAAACTTGCCGTTGGATGCTTTTATAAACTAGGTAATTTCAATTAATTCTCTTTGTCAGTGGTACATATAGTGTACATATAACAAAGTGTCTCGTGATAACATTGTGTGTGTGGTGGGGTAATATTATTCTAACACACATAAATCTATATCTAACCAGAACTCCTTGCATGTAACAAATGAGAACCCGAAATGGACATAGTTGCTAATCTAACACTAACCAATCTAAAGGAAAAAATTAAACCTTTATTTACTTATCGTATCGACAGGGGCTGCCAACGATGGTCTCATACACGTTACTGTCATAACTGAAGATGTGGGTTTCGTTAGCTTGATGAAATACTGGTTGAAACGTTAGCGTTGACCGAGCACAGATTGTCTTGTGATGGCCATCTTCTTCCACCACGATGGTGAGGTTCTGCCCACTTGGACAGCATTTGGGTACAACCGGTAGCTCTTTTGTTTCATCCTGGTGACAATAAGGAGAAAAAAAACATAAGCTATAGTTGTGATGAAACTGCATAGGGACTTCTTAATTTCTGTTATGAAAAAATTTAAGAATTTTCATATTAATCTATATAATTGAAAATGAATCACGAAAATGTATGTGCACTGCAACAAATTGACTGCACCAAATTAGATATATTTTTTTAATATGTTTGTTACGGTCAGGACAAGGTTAGTGTAGATAAAATAAAAGAAAACCTGGGGTGCTATATTTTCTTAGTCCGCTTAGTCGTATATACTGTGGGAAGTTAAAAACAGCATCCAAATGGTTGAAACCATATCTGACATTAACACTCATAAACAAACAAGATTATTGAAAACTATTATCTAAGTTCTGTAGTAAGACCTCATTACTTTTTCTTCGATATCTTTGCTGTAAAAACATCGCTACTTACAATTTTATTATATATAAGATATGACGTAATATTTCAAATTAGGTCACGATGCAAACACAAGGTAAGGACAGGCTAATTAAGACGTCATTCAAACAATGATAAATTGCTCGGCCTATATCAAAATTCAACATGAGTATTTGAACTTTGACGTGCTCTTAAAAGAAATGCGACTGAGGCTACTGACGTAAGACTTGTACATTGATTGGTCACGTAGCTTACGAGTGAAGCATACAATATTTGATACTTGTGCAAGTACTTCTTGAAAAACACTAATTTAACCAATTTGACTGTATTCAACAGTTTCTTGAGGTCGATTCTAGTTTTCTTTTTTTTTAATAGTCGGCCTATAAAGTTTTTTGAAGTAAAAATATTGATTATATACATACCATTTCTTCGATAAAGAGTTTTAAAATGTACCAAAAAAATTATCATATTAATAGCATATTAAAAAAAAACCTATTTCTAAATAATCGATGTGTCCAAAGCGGCGCTGGCAGCAATTACTACTATGAATTTTCTGCTTTTTGTTGGTTATTTTCACATAGAGAGACAAATAAAAAGCAGAAAATATTATTTAATATATACTCATGTAGATAATATTACTTATCTAGTGGCTGATCACCTAATGATAAGAGGCATTAAAAAGTTTTTTGTTCCTAAAATCAAATTCAACCTATATTAGAATTAAAAATGAACAAGTATAGTAGACCTGTGGTCGACCGCAAGCCACATGCCTAATCCCTAATCTTTTCTTTTAATATGTAATATGTAAATTTTTTACTATAATATATGCAATAGTCTGCATTCCCATCTGGATTGATTAAAATGTGAACTTTATCATTAGGTTTTATATCCTTGTAAATATGTACCAGAAATTTCGACCAGTTTGCACCGAAAATGGTCAAGAGTGGACTCCACATACATTCACTCCTCCAGTTTATACGTATTTAATACCTTTTTTTTGGGTTAATCCCCGTACTTATGTTAAACTATTTTAGAATGCGACTTTGCAAGACTTTTAGTTTGCTCCTCTTGATTTTATTGTCATACAGGGTATATTAATAGAAAATAATAGTAATATAAATAATTCCAAAAACATAGCAGTTAAGTTATATTCTTTGTCCGTAAGAATAAAATTTAAAATAAACTAAATATCCCCGTGATATTTGAGACTTACTTAAATATCGTAATTATGTTATCTAGACTCAGAGATAATAGATCTTCTTTACATAACAAGTTTCATACAGTCCATTGATTACGCACATATTAGTGAACCTACAAAAAAAATTACGTTCTGCCAAACATAAATAGCCCTTTTTTGGCGTCCCTTAGAAAGCGAACAACATCAATGACCAGTCTTCACAAAGATATAAAAACTCTGTCAAGCATTCACTAGTACAATTTGTATCCCTAACACTTTACGAACCTAAATCTTCTCGGTTGACATTTCTATCAGGATAATATCGATAGTTCGATGCGTGGTTTCGATCCAAACCGTACTACATTCAAATACCCGAAGGTGAATAAAAAGCTCAATATTTAAGGCGCCACGTCTGTCACGCGTCTTGTTAGAGACGTGCCTGCCTCGGTAATGAGACAGCTGCTGACGTGTACCTTATAATAGAGTAAACGATGATACGTTTCATTACAGAATATAAAAGAATGCGTTCCATTTTACGACAAGAAATAATAAATGAATATAATAATACCGACGGATGCACTACCCAGCTACTTAAAATATATTGTCATGTGTTTGGGTCACGTTCGTTATAAGTTCTGAGATTATATGCTACAAAACTATTGGTAATACTTAATGCAATGTCTAAACAAATAAATATCCTTAGTCAGACATCTTCGGTTACCTTGCTTTGAGCTTGTAAAATTCTTAAGCAAAGTATTTTGATTATTATTTGCGATGATAAACCAACCAGCAAATTTTTATATCGGACAGGACGTTTACAAGAAATGTTTTATTGTACAGTATCAATTCTACACACAGTACAAAAGACCTGTCTCAACTTTCATATAAACACAGTATTTTGTTATTCGTCAGTGATGTGATACCGATATTGTTAATAATTACAAACAATTTTGAAATAAAAACCATGAAATACAAGCATAAAATACTTACACAGCGTAGAAAAAAGAAATCATTATTCCATTTAGTATTAGCGCACTGAAGTACTTAATCTAAAGAAAAAGACGCATTTGGGCGTTCGTGTAACGTGCAATAAACTTCCATTATTTACTTATCATATAAGAAAACTTGTCTAAGTGGGTGATCATGCCTCTCTTAACTTGTTTGTTAATCATGTGTACTCGGGGAAAGTTGTGATTTTTCTTCCAAACACGTCTAAGTATCAGATTAAATGGTGTTTGTACTAACAATTTGTGAAGATTGGACCTCATGTCGAAATGCCGGGTTGGTTTACTACCGAAACAAGTTGCGTAACATTGAATTATGTTGGCACTAAGGCTGTGTAGAGAAGAGAACATTTTCTGTCCTTTCCTATTTTGGTTGGAATATACGAGCTTTGGCCGCTGTAGTCCTAATCGCTATATATCTTGGGTCTTTTCCTGTGACACATTTTGTTATCAAAAAAGTATACTAGTATAAAGTCCCTGAATATTAGATTACTTATTTGTTTCCATAGGCTTAAGTAAGAGCTACTAACTTAGGTTTTTAGGTCATATTTATTTAGTATAGAAAGTGGAGAACAGGAATTTCATTTTAACTCTTTGTAAATAGCAGGTCACGAAAACAAAGGATAATTAAAATTTAAAGAAACTAAATAAATGAAAAATATTTCGGAAATTTTACACACAAAGCCTCCTAGAGCTAAGCAGAGCTTGTGTTATCGGTACACTAGATAACTTACATAAATACATATATACTCTTATTTTATTGTAAATACATACACATTATAGATTGAGGTAGCATCAGCTTTAATTTGGCTTAGATTTAGAACATAAAAGTTAGTTTAACTTTCAATTACTTAACTAAGCATGGATTTCGCCAGTTTCTTTATAAATCAAACGCTAAATTTTGCTCATTACGAACTTACCCCAATAGAATTCAAAATAAATTTCTTGGAAACCCACCCCAATGCTAAACAAAAATTACGAAAGCGAAAACTTTTTGTAGACAGAAACAAAGGTCCAGAGACCCGTCCAAGTGCAAACTTTCAGATTTGTTAATGTTAAAACAAAATTTTATAAGGCTTCTTTATGGAAATATTCTGATGAGGGAGGCCGGCGCGTTGGTGACAACTTCTAGAACTCTTCAAGAAAAAAACTTCTCAAGTTTTTTTCCATCTTCGTGAAAAGATTTGACCGTCATCTACCCAACGATGCTATAAGTACGCAGATATATATTATACAAATTTTTGCTGTGTAATAATTGTAATTAAAAATATGTAATAAAAAAGAGCATAAATGAACCCCCGATGTTACCCGCGATACAATAGTAATTTCGAGTCAGGCCGCGGGACGAAGATAGTCTAAAAAAAAATTTTTTACGACAAAAAAACGTTTACCGGGTTACCTAGTAAATATAGAAAAATATAACAGAGTTTTTTGAATGACTTCAATACAGACTAGAGCACAAGTATTATCTTTCATTTAGCCTAGCTTAATTCTGGAATAACTCTGATCTACTATAAAAAATAAGTAAAAGCTATTATTGAATTTAGTGCTTAAAACTTAGTGTATATAAAAAAATAAGTCTATAGATACAGGCACCAACGGAAGTCATCATTTTCATTTAAAAAATATTTAGGTAAGTAAATATCCTTTCCAATTTCGTTTGTATTTACATATTGAATTGTATAACAACTATAAAGATAAAGGACATACATCACATGAGAATTACTCATACTTGCGGCAGGTAATGTAAGGTAAATATTTTCGGTGGTACCCGCTTACGTCGTTATGTTGATATTGCAGTAGCTACTGGTATAGATAAGGAAAAAAGTAAATATTAATTTTGTTCTTGTATCGTAAGTAGCGGTTTGTAAGGGTCGTTGGAAGTGTGTGCAAAGGGTTTTGTGTTTGAATAGTTTGATAAATGATCAGAATATTTAAACCGGAAAATATTGGACAATATACCTTTCGAAATGTTCATAAAATAGCGCTGTTTTTTTTTCTAAAACTATGTCGTTTAACGATAATACAAACAAAATTGTTAAAAATATGGTTAGTAACAATATGTTAGTTCTATTTGTACGTAGTAGTACCATAACAGGTTTTATTCAGCGTGAACATTAAAAATTGCATTGGAGAATTCCTTTTATTAATAAACAACATTATCTTTTACCAGCGCAGATATATCAGGACGTTCTGCAATAGACGGGCTCACGTTGTACTTAACAATATTTATTTCGGCACTAGGGGCAGTATATTTTTTGCAGAGAATGCTCATATTAACTGAATTCTATCTTGGGAGAATGAATGTGTTGCGTAGAGGGCTCAGAGCAATCTCTTTAAGTGGCCCTCGCCACAATGCAGAAAGGCGACAGAGTTCTATTGAGACGTACTCCTCTTGAAAATGCTAAGTTATTTTATACAGTGTTTGTTTATTTCGACGAGGTTTCGTTATATTTTTTTTTAAAAGGTGGTTTAAACTATACATACATATTTTTTTAATTTAAGGTGTAAACGAACAGATTATTGTGAGTGAATTCCGTGAAGTGCATAATTCCTTTGAGCTGGGAGAATATTCCAAAAAAATGCAATGTTGCCTTGGGATGGTCAAAGAAGCTAGCTGCTAATAAACAAGTTAAGCCTAAAGGTTAGATTTTTTGCATTAGATTTTATTATTTAAATAATCCAACCAAAACTTATGCAACATAATCATGTATATCATTACATCAGATATTTGTGCAATCTTGAACTTCTATTTCATATTCTGTGCTTTGTTTACGCAGCGACTATGTTATCGAGTCTATAAGTATTTATTCACATACGGCCCAAGGTCTCATACTGTCCTCCATGTGAATTGCACTTACATTCTATTTCTTACCTGGTAAGTAACTGTGGTGACCCAATTCACTGACAATAATATGTTTGAGAAAATAGTTTATAGGTATAGGGTCAGGGTGTAAAATAGTAGAAAGAAGTGTTACTAGATGGCAAGGGAGTACCTTGTAACTCGTAAGACATAAGTTATTTTACTTCCCTTAGAATTATTATGGATACTCTAGTTTTATATGCATTAAAATTCCTCAGTCTGTGAATATGAATACTGGTTTTTTGTAAGATCGTAGTACCTACCACTCCGGCCGAGCTAGCCGAAATATGCATAAACACGATACCATTCAGTGATAAAATATTATAAATCTTATAGGGGTTTCTTTTAATACTTGTTTGGTTAAAAAGTTACACATAAAAGTCGAATAAAAAGTAGCATTTTATTAAAATAATCACGCGAATAAAAATATTAGAAAAATTCCTCTTCAGTATTGGCCCAGAAATTGCATGACCAGATACAATTATGTAAAACTGAAAGCGTTAAATGCAATAAAACAATTAAGCAGTTTGCTTGATAATTGCTGCCAACAAGAAAAAAAATAATTGTATTTTTCAAATAGAGGCATACTCGAAGTGCTATGAATATAAATCTTAATTTTTTATACTAAATAGTACTTTCCGTTCCCGTTACAATTTTCTAAGTATTTCTTTTGCGTGTTTCGACGCAATTGCGAAAATTTAATCAGAACCACTCCCATACCTGCATTTCATCATTTCCACAAAAACTTCCCCTTCATAGTATATATTATATAGGACACCAAATTAACATAAAACTGCTTCTGCTCAATTAAAATAACAACCTCAATTCAAATCAGATGTGAGTTTTGGTACTTAGTGTTCTTTTTATTATATTCGATGTAACAAAACAAAAATAAGCAGTTTCCTTCAATAGCAGATTTATTGCTGACTTCGATAATTAATTAGGACCAACAAGTAAGTAAGCTTCCTATTGGTCAGTGGATTTCGCTGCTCATTAATATTTATGTAATTTAATAATAGCACAATGACGGACCTGACGCCTAAGGCATTCTTACCAGTCCACCGAATGATGTTATTGAAATGAATGAATGAAAAGGGCTCTACACTTAGGTTAGGATTGCTTTTCTGGCCTTTGAATAGGGAACAGTCTTTTTTCTTGAAGTCTAGAAAACGACGACAGCACGACAATATAATTGGCGTCATAACTGATTAATTATACTACTACATAAAGCAGACTAACTAGACATACGTATTTTAATTAAAACCATTATTAATTATAGTTGAAAAATACATAAAAAACTAATAAATCATCTTCTGTCATCGGTTAAGTGACTGTAGTATAAGTTAAATTAATTTGTAAACGATTGATTGTAAATTTAATTAATAACGTGACGAGAGACGACAGTGCCGCCGTGTGGGGTCTTAGATGGTTTTTTCAAGTTGTTGTTGAGTGAAGTCGCTGTTGGTGCGACACTAAAAACGACTCGACAGTCTGTCAGTGCATGGTTAGACGGAATAAATGATGTTTAAGAACTGTCACGTGTTTATAATGACTTTAATGATTTTAAAAATATCAGCTTTTGCCCGCAGCTACGCCCGCGTGAATGTCGGCTATCGCAGAACAAGTTAAGATATATCCTTCTACAAAAATAAAAGTATCTCCACTAAATATATGTATAACTAATTAGTACACAAATTAATTTATAACCATTTACCCAGTTAAATATATATGGTGCAGCCAGATCCAAATGACCAGAAAAGAACGGATAAACGTCTTTCTTAATCTTAACGTAAGGTTAAACCTAAGACTTCTAAAAACTAGAAAAATATATTTATTAAAAACCCTACTGAGTTAATATCTGTCATCTTTATTAAATTCAGGTTTTTTTAATTTTTCTTTTTTCAATTTTGATGTATCTAATGTCACTCTCACGATTAGTATGAATCTATTGACACCACTCACATAAAAATACGACGAGACGTTTAGACTCTATGGCGTGCCAAAGAAATATACATGCATACACTCGAAAAACAAAACCCTCCTTTTTTAACAGTCGGGTAATAAGCGCAAAAAATTACACATGTGTAAACATAATGGTTACAGAATGACCACGTGAGCTATATCAAAGATTTGTACTTAATATCGTGAACGCGTTATTGACCTTGTTTAAGGAGGCGTCACAAGGGCATTGATGGCCTTTCAGGGAATTGGGGGAGGCAGAATTTGGGGTCCCATACCCCAAATTCCTCCTCCCTTCGGTATCCTCACTCCCTCGGTGAAACACAAAGCAAGCGCAGTTTCACACAGGTTTTCTGAGAGGACGTGGTATCACTCCGGCCAAGCCGACCCATTCATGTCGAAGCGCGGCTCTCCCACGCTTACCCTTAAAAATAATTAAATAAAACAAGTCTTGTTTTATTTCCGCTTGATATTTGTTTTATAGGATTTTCCTACAACATTCAACTAATTTGTTGAACGTTGTTCTAACTTCGGACATTTGGTCTAGGGCCACAATAAAACCGTCTAGGGTTAACAATCCCTGTTAATTTTGTACACTGATACAGAATAGTACGAACATCTGTTTCGTAACAGCTTTCAACAAAAGAAATATTCTATCTGCAAATCGAGTTGTAAACTCTATTTTGATATGACAAGAGCTGAATATCCGTAATAAAATGTCTTTATTAGTGTTATTTCAGTTAGAATAGTAATATTCCTAATACATTTAAACACACAAGGTCCCAAACAAAACAGAGCTTATACTATGGTTAATAGACAATCGATATAAATACATATTTCGTTTTTATATAAATACATAAATATTATACAGTAACGTTAGGCAAGTCAGAATGCTATATATGATTAATTCATTGCTTGATTTTTATAAGTATACCAACCTGTAAACTTTGACAATCACTAACCCTGAGGCCTCCTTGCCTTTTAGATTCCTCTTTAATAGAACACTAGCTACTTTTAATGACATTATTTTTTATTATCAAATTGATCAATATTTCATCACGACCGAGTCTTTAAGACAAGTTAGTTATAAGCTCTAAGACCGAAAAAAAGCTTTAGAAGGAAAATAATTTCCTAATTGAATGAAACCATTGGATTCAGACCTTTATAAAACCAGTGTAGGTAACTAGACGTGGGCGCACATTTGTACTGAAAAATGATATCAAACTAACTTGTTGATAGTTTTACGGGTGTTGTACATTTCGTTTGCGTAGGCTGGATGTTCTAGTGATTTTATTGTTACTGTTTCTTGGTGATTAAAAACCTACGCATGGATGATTATAAACTGTGCTTTCATTACCCTTTTCAATACAAACATATTAATTATTCTAAAATAAATCCATGCATATAAACAGAATTGAAATGGCTGTTTGTTATTCCAAATTAAAAGATTTCCACTTAGTGCTTATGAAAGAATATACAGAATTCACATAAAAAAAACATTTTTAACATGTCTATTCATTCTGGCTTATCATTAAAACGGCTGTACTGATTTTGACGGGACTTTCACTAGCAGATTGCTAATGATATATAAAAGTAATTTGGCTACTTTTACACAGAGTAATAACCGCAGGTAACACCGAGACGCAGTGTATAAATTTATTTATTTAATTAAATCAGGATCTCCAACAAAGGATATACCCAACTAAACAGCATACAATAAATTATTGAAGGGGTATTATACCGGTGTACTCCTTCACTTACAGGAGACTACAGCAAGCAAAAATAATTAAAAACAACTAAGCAAACGAGTTACAAGCAACAACAAAAACATGTTAACACATGTTTAGAAGTTTACTAAAACGAAAAATATGAAATGTAAACGATTAAATAATTATGGAAAACTATATATTTTACAGAATTCAAAAAACAATGAGATAAAATACTTAAAAAAGGCATTAATGGAAATTAAACTACGTTTTTGATGAATATTTAACATATAGCTCATTGCTAATGTACTGTAAACTACTGTAATAATGTTAACTCTTTGACAGAAGATATGAATATTAACGAACTCGTATTGGTATCTTTCATTAATTAATTCTACCTCTAAACACACCAAACGAATTCTTACGCAGCACAGGTATCTTATGCTTCAGTGGAAATGTCTGTATTTAATTCTCGTTCAGCTATTTGGAATGACGCAGAAACCATTAAAACTTAAATTTATAGAATAAATAGACGTTGATACGTCTTTTTATTCTTTGTTTCTTTCTTCTTTTTCTTCCTTTTTTCTTTTTTAGGGTGGTTGTTTTTGTTTTTCTTAATAAGTACGCTTTTTATAAAAAAAAAAAAAAAAACTCTCCCGTCTCAGGCGCAGAGTGGCACACCGTGTGGTTTTAGTCGGTTGGAGAAAAAAAAAAAAGGGCCTCTGGTATCCTGACTCACTCGGTGAAACACAGCGCAGACGCTGTTTTCAGCCGGTTTTCTGTGAAGCCGAGGTACCACTCCGGTCGAGCCGACCCATGCATGCCGAAGCGTAATGTCACGTTAATGTTTTCTGACGTATTTATATCGACAACATAGAAGTCTTTGAATGTCTATTAAAATATAAGTGTGACAATAATTACAAATAAGCATTATTGTTAAAAAACGTAGATTACTTTATGCATCTTTACAGTGTCAATCAAATATTTCCGATTTGATTTATTGAGCACACCCACGCCTTTTTAACAATATTACTAATTGTTTTTGTGCTTTATTACCTGACTGCGAAAGAAGGAGGGTGATGTTTTTCGAGAGTATGTATGTATATATATTTCTTTGGCACGCCCTAGAGCTTAAACATCTTGTCGTATTTTTTGTGAGTGGTGTCAATAGATTCTTCTTAGTCGTCAAAGTGAAATTAAGGGTTTTTGCCGCCAAAAATAATCTAAAAAAACAAAATGTTTTCAAAAACACATCGAGTGTGGTATAAAGAATTTTCAACGATTTTTTTTCTGAATTATTTTACTTGTTTTATTCCTAAACCTATTTAGAATTTTAAAATAGTTAAAATAAGTTTAACTTAAAGCGTGTTTTTTAGTTTTTAAACTATGTTTATTTATTTTCTTTTCCTCAAAGATAATAATCTATATTTCTCTATTTCGTAAGCTCTGAGATAAAGCATCTAATAAGTTGCAAACAAAATAACTGCTAGGTGTGCTTGATTAGAGGACTAGATATATTAATAAAGAAAAATCGGCAAAGAGCGAGTCGGGTTCTCGCAGGAAGTGTTCCGTACCATTATCTGTACATTTCAAGCGTCTACCTTTTGCCGTTATCAATGTCGAGCAAAAAGGAGCAAAAAAAATCACGTTTGCTGTATGAGAGCTCCCTTAAATATTTATTTTATTCTGTTTTTTAAGTATTCGTTGTTACATCGGCTACAGAAATCCATTATCTCTGAAAATTTCAATTGTCTTACTGTCACGGTTTATGAGATACAGCCTGGTGGCAGATGGGCGGACAGACCTATCGAGGGAGAGCCACGCTTCGCCACTAACGGGCCGGTTCAACCGGAGTTATACCAAGGCGTCACAGAGATATAGCGCTTGCACTGTGTTTCACTGAGTGTGTGAGATACCGGAGGCCAATACCCCAATCCCTTCCCATCCTTCTCCTCATCTTCTAAAGGCCGGCAACGCACTTGTGACGCCTCTGCTGTTGCGGGTGTCCGGTGGCGGTAACCGCTTACGTCTACTCTTTTGTCCTTTATTCCATAAAAAAAGAAAAAGACGGTCAGCGAACAGTTAGTAATTGAGTTTATCCATTGGTTACGGAACCCTAAAAAGTATAAGATGCCAACCTAACTATGTTAAAGATAGTTTGTTGAGATAATTTATTTGATTGAGTACTTATAAGGAGCTCCATTAGTCCAATCTATTCACAAACTGTTGTCTTAATATGGCTAACGGTTATAAATTGAAATGATGTACCTAATTAATCCGATCCAACTAATGTTATTAAATAGCAGAATTCTCGGATTTCATATACATGTAATACGGTGTATAAATTATATAAACCTTCCTTTATATCACTCTATCTATTGCTGAAACTGCATTAAATTCCGATGAGCAATTTTAAAAACCCAAAATAAGAGAAAGCGGAAGGGACTCAATTTTATACTATGTAAAGATAAAGCTAAATGCAAAACTTTGTGAGGTTGGATGTTTGTTATTTTTTTACTCAAAAACTGCTGAACAGGTCTAGATGAAATTCGGCATAGAGATAGATTATATTTTTCTAAAGGCTTTTTTCTAAATTATAAAATAAAATGTAGTGTTACTTTGGGATGAACAAGGAACGTCAACAACATCTGGTACCGTCGCGCATCTAATTAAGGATATAAATGTTTATATAATAATCTTAAAAAATGTGTAATCATGCTCAAATAAATTCTTTCTAATGAAAATAGTAAATAAATTTGTAAGTGTAATCAGAATATTGTCGATAAAAAGCTGAAAGTTAACATTTCTAAACATTTATTACGATTAATATGTTTAAAAACGTAAGTGGCATTCAAACTATTTCTTAAACATCATTTTATAGTTGATAGGAAGCCATGGAAACTCATAAAGCATGTATTTAATAGCGTGTGTCTGTTTATCAGAGTGACATGACGAGCGAGATATCGATACGAGATGCATGTCGACGCCGACTTCGGTAGCGAGCATCTGACAGCGGAAGATAAGATACACCCACACATCACTAGCTACTTACTACTAACGGAATATTTATACACCACGAACGTCACTACTGACAGCTAATTCATTCTAAATTCAAATTTATCTGGCAACTTATGAGGAATTTTAAAAATAAGAATTAAGAGCTCTGTGAACATTTCTTATCGTTTTAATTTAACTAATGGATCTTTACTGGTTAATGTTTTTAAAATAACAACATTAAAATATCAGGTTTGTTACAATTTGGACTACATTAGATAGTTTAAAAATAATCTTCACAGTATTAGTATCAAATAACAATAGCACTTTATGTGATCCACAAATTGTTATTCTGAGTCTTGGTGCTACCTGTGTCCGTTTCATGTATGTTTGTAAAGAACGCCGCTACACGGGTTGTATATTCCTAATGCGAGAGTTGTCTTTTTAGCAAATAGAAAAACAAAAAATTAACAAATTGGCATGTAGGTAACTCGAATTTATATTTTATTTTAATGTGAAAGGCCATCGTGAAAATACAGTGCTCAGACCTAAAAATTTATTAGAGATAAATGCCAAAGAAAAAATCAACATAGCAAAGCATTGACCTTTAAAATAACTATTACATTTCGTTAAAACCATCTAAAATTTAAGCCCTATGATACGGCCCTATTTATTTCGATGACACTTTTCATTATTATTTTTTACTTTTTTTTATTTATATACATGAAACGGGCACAAAGTACACCCAGACTTAGAACAACAATTTATGGATCACACAAAGTGTTTTCCCATGTAGAATTTGAACCCACAACACTTGACGCAGTAGGAAGCGGTGTGGCGACCACTGAAACCACTAAGCCAACGGTGTAGTCAAATTTAGTTAATTGATTTTACTATATTCATTGAGTGTATTACATTTACATTCAGTTATATCAGACTGCTTTTGGCCGCGGTTACTCCTCCTTGTGTATTGATTTATCGTAATACAAAGTAGCCTGTCCTTCCTCAAGAAATAAAGTATCTTTATGCCAAGTTTCATTAAAATTGATACAACGGTATGATCGTAAGACAGACACACAGACAGACTCTCAAATTTATAATATTAAACGTTATATTTTATTCAGAATAAATGATCAGAGTTGTTGGTGCGATTAAAAAAGTTATTTATCTCACTCCACTCTAAATTTAATTCGATTAGTTTTGCCACAACCGTAATTTGTAACTTACATTATCCCTTTTCAACCTTTTCTAAATCATATTACAAAGTTTTCATTATTACTCGATTATTTCAATAACAGTAACACTCTAAAATTTAAATATCATTGTCAAAGAGAAGTCCCTTAATGGTATTAAACAAAAATCCCGCTTACATAGTGGGCTCTAAACGGTCTAAATCTAGTTGACCGTCGAAATTTTTAGAAATATAAAATTGTGACTTATTTCAGAACTTCGCCTCTTGTACAGTGAAAGATATTTTTGGATGAAGTTAATTTGGTTCTTAGAAAAAATCTAAAACTGTAGTCCTATTAACAAAATTTAAGAGTTTGTACATATATTAATACTTTGTGCCCCTTGCTACAAAAAGAATATTAACGGTGTAGAATAATAAATTTCACAATTAAAGTTTATAACCAGGAGAAGTTTAGAAAACTAAAAAAACAAGAAAATAGTAATAACGAAATCAGGTCGATTTTCGACCACCCGGCAAGCAATATTTTAGTTTTAAATATTTGTGTTTACCTGGTGACTAGTCAGACTTGCACTGTAAATGTTTTCCTTGCAATTATGATTGCTTTTACTGTCGACCATAACTCCATTGCTGAAAATGTAAATAGCTTTCAGTTGTGTTCCTAAAACTATCCATCCACAGCCGAATCCAGGTCTCAACAAATAAGAGCGCTAACTTTCCCGGTATTGGGAAGCCGGCATCCTTACTTTCTTTTCCTATCTTGTTACAGATGTACTAGCGTTCATGGAGAAGTAATTTAGGATTATTTCGTAATGCAATAATTCTTTTTTACATCGATAGATTAAAATAACTAATCCTGCGTCTAGATTTTCTACAAAGCTCATAATAATTTACTTCGCCTACAAGAAAAACGTTTCAATAAAAATTATGTGTTAAAAAGTAAAATATTACAAAGAGGTGTTGTGGCAGCCCTACCGAAACTGATTAATAAGTTCTCAACGTCAGCGGACTATATAAACAACCGGAGACCTCAAGATGTGACAATCATCTTTTTTCTAAATTAAATGTCATTTTGATATGTTACGTCAATTTGTTGTGACAAGCTGATTAAATATTTTTGTTAACACAAATATTTATTTGGGATCGAATCATAATATACTTTAGGAATAAATGACTGTTGAATTCAAATAAAATTAATTTTATCAGACAACAATTCTTGAATACCCATACCCTTGGTCGAAAGTTATTTTTATTTAATTTAACTTAACTTGAATGAAAGGGATAGTTTTTATTCTAATTTGTTTTTTTAACTATAAACACTGCTATTAAATATAAGTTGATAACGAAGCTACTAATTAGTATTGCCTTTCTATATCTTATAATCTATAAAAGCCATCGCATAATCTAATATTATAAACGCGAAAGTTTATATGGATGAATATTTATAACTCTTTCACATAAAAACTACTCAGCAGATTTGGATGAAACTTTACAGTAATATAGCTTGTACATCAGAATAACACAGACTACTATTTGCCGCGATAACCGACTTATACGCGGGCGGAGCCGTGGGCATAAACTAGTTTTTAAATAAGACATTTGCATCCGTAAATTGACTGAAAGAAAACTCCTCATTCGTTTGAGATCTTTGATTTTCTCAATCTCTTACGAGTTGTACCTTAACACGTTCAAAATAAGGAAAATATGATGATAAATATTTTCCTTCTCAGTAAAACATTTAGCCATTCTTATTTCTCATCTCTATTTTTTTTGTTACGTAGAAATAAGAATTCATAGGAAGTGTCATGATAATCCGAAAATATAAATGTCAGATAAATTTAGAGAACCGAATAATGTTAACAATATAAATTTCTTGACATTCTAATGAAAAAAAATCTAACTTAAAAGAACGTACGTTAAGTAGGTTTTCTACTTATGAACTTACAAGCTTATTATAAAAAAAAATAAGGTGTATCCTTTGTGTTTGTGGAGAGCGCGTCCCGGCAAACCTAGTGTAGGACGTCCACAGGCCAGGTGGAGCGATGATTTGCGCAAGACGGCTGGCAGGAGCTGGATGCGAGAAGCCATTGATCGAACTAAGTGGCGTGAAATTGGAGAGGCATATGTCCAGCAGTGGACTGCGATAGGCTGATGATGATGATGATGAAGGTGTATTTGCGTTTTACGTAGTATTTATATCTATTTTTTGAGTGACAGTATCTAATGTATCTAAGTATAAACCAAGGAGAAAGAGAGATAGAACCAAGTGGCATACAATTTGAGAAGAGAGGCCTTTGGTAACTAGTCGGTAATAACTGTAGGTTTGTTAGAATTAATAAAGTACCTGTCGTAGGAGCGATTCGAACTCACAAGCGCTTGATTACTTAATTTTTTTTTACCCGACTATAAAAGAAGGAGGGTTATATTTTTCGAGTGAATGAGTGTATGTACATTTATTTGGCACGCCCTAGAGCTTAAACGCCATGTCATGTTTTTATGGGAGTGGTGACAATAAATTCGTCTTAGCCGTGAGAGTGACACTGGGTACATCAAAATTAAAAAAAAAGAAACAAAAAAACGCAATCGGTTTTTAAAAAAAAAATACTTGTCAATCATAAACTAATACTTTCAAACATCCGCTCCCCGTTCTCATTCCAGCTGTGAAAATGTTTTCATAGATTTCCATAACAAGCTGCTTAATTCTCCTTTCCTATAATCTTTGTATATAAAACTAAACGCGAGTCTCTAGCAAAGTTTATTAAAACTGAATTTAGCCGTGATGACGCGACTTCACATACTGAGAGTGTTATAAATCTTAGCTAAAATTTGTATTCCACTGAAAGCCGTACCTAAAGCCTAAACGGTACCGCAGTTCCGCCCACTCAACTCAAACTATATTAGCCCAAACAAAATAAACTTCTACTTTGGCATACGGTTTGAGGTTGTAAATTTAGATTAAACGTAATTGCTTCACTACGGGTTGAAATTGAGAAAATATTTATCGTGGAAATGAGAAACAAGGTTCTAACCTTTAAAACAAAGTGGATTGAGTCGTTATACTCAATTAGATAGTTGGAAAATAATGAAATACTTTTCGAACAGTAATTTTATTTTATAAGTTTTACGCAAAAACATTTTAATACATGTATAATTCTACAATTTTTTTTTGTAAAACTATACACACACATACAAAAGTTTATACACCAAATAATAGGTTGAATTAGAGTATACCAATTTCAAAAATTTTACTTAGTATATAAATGAAAATTATTAATTAAAAAAGATAACCTAAGATAAATAATTTACAAACTGTAAATCAATTTTTCGATAAATAAAAAAGACAGCGAGAAAAGTATTAAAAATGTTAAGCTGCCAGCCTAAACATCAATCAATATCAAAAGCCTACAGCAATACATTATATTAATAGCGTGTAAGAAGTCCCAAGTTAACTAATAGAAATAATCTTTTATTTTTAGTGAGAATTGCTGGATTTACAATCTCTCAAACTCTAACTTTAGCTCGCAGCATTAAATTCAATAATATTTTGATCATTGCACAGATTGCCTACAACCCCTGCGGCTGAGAAATGAGAATCGTAAACTCATTCAACTTTAAGGTTGCACATCCACTATCAAGATAAGTAACAAATTATTTTAAAAAATCCAACTGCGTTAATATCTGCCATCTTTATCAAATTCATAGAAGAACTAAAAAGATATTTTTATTATTTGTTTTCTTTTTTATTTTGATGTACTTAGTGTCACTCTTACGACTAATACGAATCTATTGACACCACTCACATAAAAATACGACAATCCGCTTAGGCTCTAGGGCATTCCAAAGAAATATATATACATAGTACACTTGAAAAACAGAATCTAAGAACAACGAATGAAGAATAATTAAAGCATTCATTATAATTGATTTGCCCAAAAAAAACATTTTTTCTAAATATGACACGTCCTGAAACGTTTTAAAAACTCTGACTTTTTAGTACCTTTCCACATTACCAGTTTCTATCATTATATATTATATGATAAAAAAAACAGTATGGAAAATGTAAGTCATGGAAAAGATTGAGGAATAGTGCAATCACTAGGTACGATCCCAAGATCGAGTCCCTTACCTCTTAAATCACCAACCTCTGGCTTATTATTAGGGAAAACGATGCTTTATAGGAATAATAATAAATCGTAATACCACGCCACCAAAACTACGGGTAGATGCCAGTACTGCGCTCCCACATCATATAATTTTATTTCACTTGCGTATTCTAGACACCGAAACAAACTATAGCATAACTTAATAAATATTGAAGTTTAATCAACAACTAAGTCGAAGGTGGCAACATTAATAAAGAACGTGAGTCCAAAAGGCAAACTAAGCTTATAATACTCTAGTTGCAGATAGAGTCAAAGATAATAGAAAGCAAACATTTGCCAAGGTTGGCAACTCCACGCACGCGCTGACTTTAGGGTTGCTAGCTAATCACACCACAAACCCTAGGACTACTTTAGAAGAATTATTCATAAATTCAAAAAACTTCTTTTATTTCTACATAACGAAACAATAAAATCCAGGGAGCTCTAGGAAAATAGTTAAAAAGGGGACTAAAAAAAATTTGAGTATTTAAATTTTATAAATGTAAAAAGATTTTTTTATATTTGTAAATAACAAATTCCCTCTCCATTACTTGCTTTAAGATGGTTTGTTGAAGAGTCAAACAGTGTACTGATGAGGTACATCAGTACACTGTTTGACTCTTCAACAAACCTCTGGCAATTATTTATTTCCATTCACGCAAATCTCATAATATCCGAGTCTATAGAAAGTTGCAGACAACCCTAACCGAGGGGTGACACTCGGGAACTCGTTCGTTTCATTTCATTTCCCATCTGATGTTTGCAGAGTCAACACGTTCCGAGTATATGACGTTCTTTTCAATACATCCCGTCCTCTTGAATAAAACGCTTTACCGTTTTGATTGAAGGCACCTAAACGCGGTCCGCCTTTAAACGGTCAATGTTCCGGTGTTGAATTTTAATGAGACCAATTCACCAAAGACGCTTGTACAGTTTAAAAAAGGTACTTGGCATCCTAATTGGGATGTTTGTTTTTTTTTAATAGAGAATAAATCTCCCACAATCTTTTTTCGACAGGTATTATTGTGATAAATGCTCTTTCTAAAAAAGTCCATTCAATTACTGACTTTTATTACGAACAAGCCGCATATAAATTCCGGTAGAAAGCGAGTCTTTTGTATTCTTACCATATTGATGAGGGATCGGTATCTTTAAATACCAATGGGAATTCTGTTTCAAGGAAAGTGATTACGTAACCTTGCCCTTAAATAAATACAATATTAAATTTGAAAATAGATGAACTTATTTGTAAGGGTGGTCTTCAATTTAGTTATTTATACTCTATAAGGTTCCTAATACATTTAAAATAGACTAGTATTTAAAATAATATAATATAAACTTTATTTGAACAGAAAAACAGGATACAAATATGTGTGTGTGTGTGTGTGTCTAACTGGACTGGGAAGGATTTCTAATGAGCCCATAACTTCACTAACGATTCTAATTCGTCATATAATATATATATAT
>PKRV01000557.1:588594-720208 GCA_003709505.1 Hyphantria cunea | reverse complement strand
ATATATATATATCAATAAATCACCCAGTGGTCCAAATTTTGCTGTAATTGATGTATCTATTTTTTTTTTCATTCTTTTTGCACTACTCCTTCGTATAAACTTGAATTGTGCAAATTTTTATACTCCACCGTTCGCATAAAAAATACACGGATCTGGTGATACATATAATAATTTTGTAGGATTGTAAATAAACAATTTTGCTGTCCGTAACCAAACGTAGCTGGTTCTTTACGTTTTAGAACGAGCTTAAGAATACTAAGACAACTAATAAATAAATAAATATTACATGTCAAAAATCTGACTTTCTTTATAACCTAACACATAATTATATAGTATATTGAACGCCATTGTCCATATCCCACAAAAACAGGCGTATGACGGCGTTATTAGGCGTCTTACTATCGTTTATTTCTATATACAAACATACTAAAGATATTAATTACATCCAGACCTAATAATACTGATTCAATTGTTTCCCTGTCCGAATATAATAAGAACGTGAACATAAAGATAATGACAAATATTATCATCAAAAGTAAACATTAAGAAAATTTGTTACTCCCCAGAAACGTTAGAACTCTCTGTTAATCTGTACTTTGTGGGATAATTGGTATAAACAATATATATGCCAGCTTGCAGACGAGATACCGATAGGTTTATCTATTTTGCGCCAATATCAGCGTTCAGATATACCAGACAATTGTATTATCTTGGTCGATTTTATCGAAGCGAAGGTTGTAATATTGAAGTGAAGTGCCTTGAGATAAGCCGACAGTTAACGTTATTAAAAGGGGGACTGTGTTCCAGTGAATGTATACTAAAGAATAGTATTTTGGACAATTTGCATAAAGATGCTTTTCTTTTAATAATAATTTGGATTTGGGAACTTATAACATTAACTAATAAGAGGCTATGTCGGCAAACAAGCACACGAGCATACACGCACTCCCAAACTTCGTAAGCGTCGTACTTCTAATAAACAACAACGGCCTCAAAGGAAACCAATTTTTTAAAAAAATTCAGCCAGTGAGTATGATAACTGGCAACTGTCAAAGTCCCCCTCCCACTACCCCTAACTATTTGAAGAGGAGGCTCACACCACAGGTTACATACTCTGTATCTTTTGAATAGTAGATCTAGCCATGCAAATTGTAAACTATTTTGCCACTTTTAGAAATCATTTTCGCAACAAAATGTAGTTGATTTTTTCCAAAATTTTTTCAAAATAAATTCAACGTTTTAGCCGTAAAAGGTTATTAGACAAACAAATAAAGGCTACTGTCTAATTTATAATAATAATATCAATAAAAACAATGATAAAAAACATCAAAAAAATTACATCGATAATCAAAAAGCGATAATTATTCGAAGTGCTTCTAATAACACAAACAGGACATTATTTATTATCAGGAAAACTTCTGGAGCAGTTTTCTCTCTAACTAAATTATTCGATCTGATATGTAAAGGTTATGTTGCCATTTGAACATTAAAATAAACACGTTGATTAAAATCAATTACAATGTGATACGGCCATTGTTTGTAGATCTTCTCAATTGACCTTTAGCACAAAGATAATAAATAAAATTCAACTGCAAAGGACCTGTTTGTTCGAGTTTCTATGGCCTATTGGATGAATATCATTGTGAGTCGTTCAATTAGGTGAATAAATGTGTGTGAATTGGTACATAATGTATTCGGTACATTAATGTTTTGTTTGTTATTGATACCTATACAGGGCACTATTTACTCGTGTACACGCGGTGTATCAAAAATATTTTTAAATTCCGTGCTTCTCACTCAAGATCACTAACTTTTACAAAATTTCTACATACTAAATTTGTCTAACGGTTACCACACACGTAATCTGATGAGCTTGGTATAGTTACAAGGGTATGATAGGTATAATCTATCTAGCTCATCGCACTTTTTAATGCACTTTAGTCTACACCATTCCAATATATGGAACGATTAATTTTTTGCCTATCACGCTATCACACCCACACCCAAATAATATTCAGAACCAACTAGTTCAATAAATCATGAGACTCAAAATTAAAACCCGTAGGCTCACAAAGGGCTGAGTCTCGAGAGGAAAATTTTACGTGGGAGGGCTCAAATACCCAAAAAAAATCTGCAGTACTAATTAATTAATGTCCAATAAAATATAATTCAATTTGTACTTTGGTGATTCGCAACGTAGTTCACTGTTAGGGGAAGCTAGCCGAGGGTCTGATAAAAAAATCTTTTAATGATTGATGAGTTCCCGGGCGAGCGAACGAAATTATAGAGTTTATACGTATTTATCGGATTAACCGCTCTAATCTCCAATCTTTCGTTAAAATTTTTTCGCCTTGCCCCTAAGTAATTCATTATGTTATTTGGATATTATTGGAGGAGAGGTTTTTGCGACGATAATTTGTTCGGAAAATGTTAATTTGAATGTCATTTTTACTTCTTAGGCAATTCGACAGTTTCTGAATTAAGTGTGTAATGTTATCAAAAAAATCCAAAAAGATCTGCGCCTATTAAGTTTAAATTTAAATACGATAAATAATCTGTTTCAAACATTGTGTTTTATCTATTTTTCGTGTCTGTTTTGTTTTGTTTTTCTTTTCTCGTCAATGCAATAACTACATATAGGTATGTTATAGTGAAGTGTATCATATCAGTGTAGCATACGTAACGTACGTACGGGAACACACATATCACCTGATGGTAAACGATTACCGCCGCCCATGGAAACCTGCAACAATAGAGGCGTCACAAGTGCGTTGCCGGCCTTTAGGGGATAGGAAGGGGTTGAGACATGGGCCTACGGTATCTTCACTCGGTGAAACACAGCGCAAGCGCTGTTTCACACCGTTTTCCTGTGCGGCCGAGGTATCAGTCCGGCCGAGCTCTGCGTGTGGCTCTTCAACGTTTTATGTAGATTTTTAGAATCAAAACACACACTTTTACTTTTTATAATCAGAACAGTATTTTGCGCGGTACTCTTCAGCTAATGAGTAAGTATATAAATTTGTAAACATTTAAAATTATAACTGCTCAAAATCTCTGTAATTAAAACCTTCTTTGATGCACATCAAATGAATTTCAATTTTGTCTATAATTACTCTTTCTCCTCGCCAAGCATAAAGTCAAAACTAACTCTAGAAGTAGCTTAAATAATAAATTGATTAAACTGATGTTTCACCTTTAAAAAAAGGTGTTAATTATGTTCAACGTCAACACCGGAAACCTCTCAGTTATTTATTCAAAAACTAAGAGTACCATAAACCCTCACTCTTCTTTTGTACTTTTTATAAAGAAACATAAAACATATATTGTACAGTATTGTTCACAGTTTACAAACATAATTTATAACAAAAAACACCGCGTGTGGTACCAATGGTATCCTAATATGACTACCTTTTAATATAAAAGTATTTGATGTCGATACAAAATTTATTAGACACACTGTGAACTCCACATTAAAAACACGTGTTTTTTTACATCCCGAATGGATGTGTATTGTTGATTCATATTCAAATTAGGAATCATTTATTCAGTTTAGGGCGTTATGAACGTCAAATAAGCCGTTGTATTGTGGGTAGTGTATATTTTATAGTTGATAACAAATGTTGGCAGTATTGTCGCATATGCAGAGCTTCCGTGCTGTGCACACGTGAATGGAACTACTGTGAACAATGCTAACCATATAATATACATATAATATGAAACAGGTCGATAGTAGAAAGTTATGCTAACTGCTTTTGTTGATCGCAAATAAAGCGTGCAGTCATATAGTATTGGTAGTTATAAATATGTATAATTAATTGAAATAACATTGCATTGTTGTGATAACACATGTGATATTGCGAATAAACAGACGATTGATTGACACCTACTCTTCATAGATTATTCATTACGTTTGAGTTGCGTTGGATAATTTCAATGTCTAATATTGTATTCTATTCGATTTCACTATATTTTATTAAAAGATATACATATATATTAGATACTTTCAATTAATTTATGTCAGATATTATAAATTTAATGGCGAAATATACATAAAAACGTAATAAAGTTTGCAAAATGTGTCTAAATACCATCAAGCGTGGCATTCTTCTATGTATTTTATTTACTAATTTAATAAAAAAATGTTACAACTCTAAATTGTTAAACGTAAAACATTAAATAAATTATAATATAACTGTTATAAGTAAGATGTCATCAAAAAATCTAAGTGGTAATCAAATAATAAAGCACGAAGCGTGCTCGGGAGCCACTTCGGTATAAACACGTTGGTGCAAACAGATAATGCTATGTGTGTAGAGGCAAGCAAACAAGGGTCTAACTAACACCAACATTAAGCAACGAGTTCTGCTACTTACGGAAGTGGAACTTTCAATGTGCCAAGATAATATTTGTATGATCAAGCATGTGCGAGTTTGCCTATTAGAGTTTGTTCTTTAGTATAAAGTTGACTTTTCTAAGCTTCACTATTAAGAAATCGTTGTTAAGAGTTTCGTACCTCAAAAGGAAAAAAAGAAACCCTTATAGGATCACTTTGTTTTCCGTCTGCCTATAAAGACGACGCTTAAATGCTCCACTGGTCCTTGGAGATGTAAGAAAATTCTTCTAACTAATAAAAAAACTTCTAACGCAAGTGCAAATTATAGTCACATGCAAGGGAAGCAAAACCTACAGGGTACTTCCCGTGAAAATTGCGAAAAGCATAAATTTTAAGTTACATCATATAATATACCTACAGGTTTGTACGGAACCTCCAGTACGCGAGTCCGATTCACGCGTGGCCTTTTTTTATTCCAAGCCCTTTTTCACAAAATAGGTTAAGGTCGTGTTGAAGTTTACGACTGCCACCAGACGACCCGACAAAACCCGACGAAGCACTAGGCGAAATAGTAGTATTGTAGAAAGAGTTTGACGAAACGTTTTAAAGCTCTAACTACCCGTACCGATTCCCAAAGTTCGTGAAGCATTGAAACCCAACTGTTTAACGTGTGTGTGTAACCTGCCTGTGAGAAGAACTGGTGTTACATGACCCTGCAACACAAAGGGGTGGTCCTCCTACCAGGCGAGATGATCATGCTTGGTGGGCCACTGCCCAACGGTTGATTTTGGAAAGTTGTATATATGTTTATCGGCGTGAGAACTTCTATTGCTTGATTCAGGATTGGTAGTTTCTTAGCTTTCTTAGTTACTCCGTAGTTAGATGTATCTTCGGTAGATGGCGCTGTAGCTTTTCTGTTGTTGCGTTGTATGCGGAAGACGCCACAAAGCGAATCTACTCTGCCTGATGGTGAGCATGAGCAGAATCCAAGAGTGGTGGTTATCATACTCATTGCGAATGCAGACTACGCAACAATGCAGCGTGGTGACCCACACTATTGCTTCCTAGTAATGCTTCTGCATCATTAGGTCTCCGGTTTTCCAAAGCACGGAGTGGTCTCAATATGTTGACAGTAAGATATTTTAATAAAATCGTCATCCGACATACATTAGTCATGTTTTAATATTATGCAAAATAACTTTAATTGATGTTGATAAATATCATTATGATAACAGTTATCGATAGAGGCAATCAATGAAAAAAAATAGTAATCCATGCACCGATTTTATTGAAATTTAAAGTTAATTACTTAGATTTTCGTGTCACTAATATATTGGCATTAGCTAACTCCATGACCCCTGACCCTCTTTCAATAGGCAATTTTAGACCCTACTCAGGAAGCTAAACAGAGCCGTTTTTAAGTAAGTTCCAAGCTTAGTTACCAGTTCTAATTCATATATATATTAATCACAGACTAATGCCGTTCTACACAACATAATACTATAAACCCTACAAATGCTTCTAACATAGAATAAAACTAGTTGAATAACTTAGGTGCTGAAACTTAATACACGAACAACCATACTTAAGTTTCATAACACCAGAAACCACGTTGTACAAAGGAAAGCAATTAGAAGAACCAAACCACCGTATAATCCTTTAAAAAGGTTCTTCAGAAATGGAAGTTGTAAGTAGAACAGATTGAAGTGGTAGAGCAACGTAGGTGGAAGGATGTTTTGGCGTTAGTTGAACAAACAAACAAGTAGCTCCATTAGCACTAATTGTGTTAGCTGAAAATAGGGTTGCCATATCATACTGTTTTACTCTTCACCTGTTTTTATGTAAAAATGTTTCTACAATTATTATAACATCTACAATGAAAAATACTGGTTTACAAGTCGACTCAATACAATATAGTTTTTTTTTAGTGAATGTTAAACTAAATCCGATTTCCATTTCCCTTTAAATTAAATTATTTGTACTCAACATCTCAATCAAATTTGAAAATAATTTCTAAGATTATTTATTCTTCTTTCAACTTTGATATTTTATGGTGGAAGTGCCGTTTGTAGTCGCTGATGATGACAGTCTTTAAATAGATGTATATTTATAAATACATATACGTCGGTTATCTGTGCGAGGACAGTGATGAAGTTTCAGCAGTTTATTTTTTCATTTATGTCACTTACCTATATACCAGAAAGCAATGTTATTTTTTATGCATATCCAGACTTAATATGTCTTTGACAACCCTAAGTAACTGTCGCTGGGCCCTTAAAGTTGCTTCCGTGTACTTTAAAGGTATAAATGTATTTCTTAGATATTGTCTTTGGTGTTGTCTCCAAGACATTTTGAACTTTTTGTGGGTTGGCCGGCGATAGATTGTCTCTGGATGTTTTAAAAATATTTTCTACTACCATCTCTCTCCTACTACAACTACTGTACTGTCTGTACTATTTTTCCCTCGTGGAAGACCTATTATCTATATTTCTCTCTCTCTCTCTCTCCACACGCTTTTTATATGACCTAGTTTGGACAAAATTATTTCATAAATTGAAATACAGGCTTTAAATAAAAAGCCACTTATTGACACGATAACTCTTAAAATGACAGGAGGGGCTTTATCTATTCCTTCATCAGACCAAAACTTAGTACTATTGACACAATTATGTGATTTTATCTAAAAATACATGAAATGGCAATATATTATGGAATCTTATCGCAAAATAACGGATCAATAAAATATAAATGATTTAATATTTCGTAACATTTTTGACGATTGTGCTTTATGTAAATTAACTTAAAGCAGCTTTAATATACCACAACAAATTAGTTATCGAGTAAATACCAAACTCGGCGATCACACCTATAATAAAAAGAAATCTAACAACGCTCATACTATAGAAAGTGCCAAATAATTATAGGTACACACATACTTATACTCGAAAACGTAGTTATCCTTCTGGGGCAAACAAGTACAAAACAAAATTACTCATTTCAAAAAATCAAACATTCGCTTTCCAACATGATAAAAGAAATAATATTTACACTTTATTTTTAGCCAGTTCACGTGTAATAATAGTGAAGTATGTTCCTGCATTAGGTACGTTGTTCTGCAGGAAATGTCACTCAAAGTTAAGCACATTAGCGTAAACTCGTGATCAATACCCTCTCGCCCCAATCTCATATATTTGAACACATTTGTTTGTCTAGCATTATTTTCTATATATCTCACATGAATCATACTAAGCACAGCATAATAATTTATGTCACCAAGTTATAAGTTATATTATCGGAACCACACTCAATCATTGAGGAAATAGAATATCCAGAATAGCGCATTTTTTTTCGGTATCTCTTATTCGCCTTGATATTTAGATAAAAATAAATTATAACTGAAAGAAGACTAAAAATGTGATAGCTTGCTATAGCTGTATAAATAGGTCTATGTAACCATTATCTTCAGTAGTTTTTGTTTCAGTTTTTTGAAGACATTTTCTATACTGCGCCATATTAAATTTTGAA
The DNA here is from genome assembly GCA_003709505.1 of Hyphantria cunea. NCBI lineage: Eukaryota > Metazoa > Arthropoda > Insecta > Lepidoptera > Erebidae > Hyphantria > Hyphantria cunea. Next base: position 712,350 of record PKRV01000557.1, on the reverse strand, counting down.
GGACATTACAATGCCCATAACCAACTGACAGTTGAGAAATTTCTACAGATACTTCATTTGTTCAATTACGATAAGTAGTTTGGATGTTACATTACATACGGTATTGAATCTTCATTTTTCTTTTAATTGAAGCAGTAAGCTGATCGATCACTCCGACTTGAAGCATATCTATCTATCGCAAGGACATATAAGAAATAAATTAAATGAAGAGTATTTGTAATATACAACAAGTTAAAACACTCATATCTTATCTCAACAGCGCAGTCTATCGTTTAATAAATGTGTGTTTGTCACTCAAATGTAAATTTCCTATTTCTTGATAATTGAAATTCTTTAATACATCTTCTTAAAGTAATACTAAACCCTTCAAAAGAATCACGAACATCTAAATATGTTATAAATGAATCCAGTTTTTTTAAACGTGTTTATATAAGGACAATAAAACGCATCGGAACACGGTGATCCGAACTCGATGCCCTATATTTTATGACCTCATTAAGTAATGATTTAACCGCTCAATACATTTATCCAAGATCCAATTTGATTTCCGTAATGGATCGCGCCCTATATAAAACTGTACGGTGTTAATAAACTTGTTATTTTAAAACAAGATATTAATTGATATTGATATCCATAAAATAATGAAAAGTCGGGTAATAAGATCATGTTTATACGAATTCTAATGACATTGCTACCTTTTCTGGATGATTTGATGCATATTATAAATAAATAAAATAATAAATATTTCAGACATTTTAACACACAACGCCATCTAGTCCCAAATTAAGCAGAACTTGTACTATGGGTACTAGACAACTGATATTAATACTTATATACCTTTTTTTTGTAAATACATACATATTATACATAGAAAACAAATATTTTCAGATCATACAAACATTTGGTCCGACTCAGGAATCAAACCCGAGACCTCTAACACAGCAGTCGCATTCGCTACCCCTGCGCCACAGAGGAATATAAATATAAAAACAACATATTAACCTCGGATGTCTGTTTCTGGCGTGTTTTTATTAAAACATCTATCGATACAAAAACAACCATAAGTAGTTTATTTTAGATACTATTTGTGATATCAGAAATTTACTCTTAGGAATGTATAAATGTAATTTTTTATTGTGTGGATGTATGTACTCTGTGATAACAAAATAAGGATTGATTGTACTTGACCCGAAACTGTGGGACATGTTATAAATTTTTATTTGTTCATAAATGAATTCCGTCGACTTTGTATTTTCCAGTGATATTAAATTAGAAGAGAGAGTTAAAATCTCAAAAGTATTTTAATTTTTTTGGCTACTAACCCTTTTTTAGAAAAATGAGTTGTATTAATAGTTCATTTTAGAATCACTTCTGCGTTAACTATCTTAAAACTAGTAGCAGTTAAAGTAAAAGTAGATAGAACTCCAAACAACCATAAAATGTACAAAAGTAAACACACAAACTTACAGGTTACAAAGTATCACTTAATAAAACAGAAGTTTTACATTAACACCATGTTCGCAATGCGCTGTGACTAGACAGTAAAAAGTTACTGCCGGTAGGATAATTGTTATACATATTGTGTGATTGTTCCTGCTGTACCATATCGTACTATGTATATACAATAAAGATAAATAAATAAATAAATAATGTGTCGGATCGGTGCGTAAGTTCGACTCTTTATTCCCTCGTAACTTGTAAACCGTTACCTTCCCATTACTGACTTGGTAAACAATTTACAGATTAGTAGAGAAATTAACAGAAAGATATCGATTTTAAAGTGATTTATATGGAATTTAATAAATGAACTGCAGGCAACATGTAAAAATAAATAATAATACACAACGCCATCTAGTTAGTCCCAAGCTAAGCAGAGCTTGTGTTATGGGTACTAGACAACTGATATTAATACATATACACTTTTTTTTATATTCAAATACATACATATTATACACAGAAAACATCCAAACTCCGAAACAAATACTTGCAGATCATACAAACATTTGGTCCGACCCGGGAATCGAACCCGAGACCTCAAGCACAGCAGTCGCATATGCTGCCACTACGCCACCGAGGCAGTTAAATAGACTTAGTTTTAGTATTCAAGTCACGCCAAATTAAATATCTAAGAAATGTAAGGCGTCATAAATCTTCTTTTAAATAAATATTTATATTTTATCTCAAACTAAGGGCGTAATTTATTTAAAAACGTTTAGATGAAAAGTTTAACTGTGATAGATACAAACCAGTCCATTTTAAGTAAGTAAGAATACATTTATTTATTTTATTGTTATGGAATAGAGGACAAACGAATAGACGGAGTATGGGTGTTGGCAATCGCTTACTATGAGGTTAGAATTATTTATTTCTCGAGCATTACAAATCACTTCACATAAGAAATAAACATGATTATAAAAAGTAGGTATACAGTTCAGAGCTCGTTTACAACTATAAAATATATTGTAGGTAGGCGACAAAATTGACACAGTTAGGACCTATTCACACGAATTAGATTTCATTAATTTATTTAGTAGAACATTTTTACTTTTTAATGTTTTTCAAGATGTGACATATAAAAATATTTTTTAAATAAACTTAAAGATTCTGAGTCCTTAAGGTGATGAATTATAAATTTGTGCTCCTTCGTATTTAATATCTTTTTTTCCGTAATTTGTTCTGGGCTTTGGCAAAACAAGGTGATGGGCTCTTCTTGTAGTACGATTTTGTGTTTCCGATTTTGTTGTGAATGATAACTGTGTGTGTACGTCACCAGAGCGAATTTCACGAAGTGAAATAGACATCTTGAATTGGTGAATTTGTGTAATGTTAAATAATTTTGTATTCTAGTATATTTTTTGTGTCGGCGTTAAATAATTAAAATGAAAAAGAACTTTTACAATTTTATTTTGGCCAATTTGTAGTTAATCGTGGTTCGTTTTAGTTGCAGATCGATTTCAATGAGATACTCAAGGGGGGGTTTTACAAGCGAATTGTAAATTGTATGATGTACTTTTAACTTTTCTAATATGCGCCTCCCAGGTCAGTCTATTATCAAATATCAGTCCAGAATTAAGATGTCTAATAAGCAAAAATTTATCAAAGCGACATATTAAGCGTACATGTCAGTATTCAGAATTGACAAATATACTATTCATACGCGCACAGTCACAAACTCTTTTGGTTATATACTGAGTTGATGCATTGTTGATGACAAAGCAGAAATATTTGGTTCTTGTTCTATATCAAATATTTCAATGTTATTGGCCAACACGTCTGGCCAGAGTGGAATAGTATGCCTGGACTGTTAAACTCTGTTGATGTGATATGATGATGTAATGTGATGTGTGATGTGATTCGTTTTTCTAATATTTAATAAATGCGACACAGATTTAATAATACATGATTTCTATGAACCCAAGGAGATTTTTACCGTCTAGTATTTAACATTTTCGTTATTCGGCATATGCATACACACTCTCTGTTCTCGAAATATAATTCATGAAAACATTTTTTTTCTTTTAAACCAAGAACTATCGCAATCAAAATATTTCTGTATCACATTGGACTTTAGAAACATACATAAAAAGGACACAAAGAACAGATGTTTGTGAATTTAACACACACATTTATAATTCTCGTGACTTAAGTAGTAACTGAAATAAAAAATAGCAAATCACCCAATTTTGAACTTAATCGTTGATTCAACGAAAATCTTGAATCACATCAATTACGACAACGAAAACAAATGATGCATTCGCCTTGATATATAATACCACGTATATAAAAATCCGCGAACCGATTACCACATCCTAGTTCACTTAGGAGCACAGGGGACAACAGATTTGTTATCGATGAATCAACTCTCAAGAAAATACATCTATGAGTCACTACCATTACTTGTAACAGTAATCCTTCTCCAGGAACCCTTGTTTGACACTGATGTATCTACTTCATCTCCTGTCTAAAACAAGTACATGGCTACATACAACATAATGTTTTGGGCTTTGTAGCCGTTGTATTCTAATTCTGTAATGTTATACTGTTTATTTTACGTTATATTGGTCAGGAATTATTTATGGTTTTGATTATAATTCTTGTTTGAAGAAAACTTTTCAGAATAAGATTTGTTTTGAAAGCAGTGCTGATATTTTCGGCATGTAATTTCAATAATTAAAAGATCTACTAAATAAAAAAATGTATCACATTTTTTAATTAAAGCGCTTGTAGTTAAGCAACTGTCTATCACTTGGATAAATGTTATAATTTGATCCCCTCATTAGCCAAATATAAATGCAATACCTAATTTAGAACCTCTGTGAATTAGAAATTTTTACCCGACTGCGCAAAGCAAAGAAGGGCATTTAAATTTTACAGGGAGTTCCTTGATAAGTCACAAAAATGAATGGGTCCCGACTGTTGATCCTTCTATTCTGCTTTTAAATTCTGAGGCTTATTTTATTCTTTTTAGTTTTTTTTTTACGCAGTCGGGTTTTTTGTCTTTATAATTTTTTGTTTGTGACGTATCTAACGTCCAGAAATAGAAAGAGTTCCTATTTTTCTTAATTTACTTAGACAATCAACCGTTTCCAATTAATAATCTAATGTTATTTAAAGGACGCTGATAAAGTACACATTGCAGAGACCTGAGGTCATCGGAGAATCTAAAACTAAAAATGCCAGCACATACCACTCAGTTTGTAGATAAGTCTTTTACTGAGCAAGCGGTAAGGCTTTGGAACAACTTGCCAGATAATATCCGACGAGCAAAAACCTTGCATATGTTCAAAAAGCTGGTGAAGGATTACTACTTATCATTGTGAATATTTTTGTTTTAATTTTTATGTTTTATTTGTACTAGTCTGTATGTGTATGCATAAATATATATTTCAGTGTGTATATATATGTATTTGTGTAGGTATATGTATGTTTGTATAATATGAATAGTGTCTAACATTTGTGTATAGATCGCTACTATTTCTTTTGTGTTTTTTTTTCTTTTTCTTTTATTTTTTATATGTTTTGTGTGTTGCCTGTATGTAAACTACCCTAAATTTTAAAATTTTTGAAACACACATATACGTGTTATGGTTGTCTGGAAGAAATCGCCGAGAGCGATAAGACCGCCAATTGTTATACATATTGTGTGATTGTTCCTGTTGTACCATTTCGTACTATGTATATACAATAAAGATAAATAATAAATAATAATAATAAGTTCACTTTATTTAGATTCGGATTAGAATCAAAGATTTGACTGCCTCTGTGGCACGCTTCCGGGTCCGATAAAATGTGGATATGATCTACAATTATTTGTTTCGAAGTTTATACGTACATATTTACAAAAAAAAGCATATATTTATTTCTATCACTCGTCTAGTACGTATACAACTAGCTTTGCTTAGCTTGGGATTAGGTGTTTTGTGTGTAAGATGTCCGAAATATTATTTTATATTTAAAGATAATGCCTGTCCTTTGATATACAATTCTATTCCGCCTTTTACGGAAACGAACAAGTACAAAGTATTATAGGAATACGTAAAAGAAAACCTGTCTACAAAAAAAATACCCAAAGATAGTTGCGTTACATATATTTTGTGGTTATATTATTTAGGTTGGCTTATATATAGATAGATAAATAGATATCTTACAATCTCGCCAATACCTAGTCGTATTGATAAATTATGTAAAATTTTGGACACACGCTCTTTTTTTACATTTACTGAATTTACATTTTCATGTTTAATTATCAAAGTTCAACCTTTAAATTTTGTGCATTTTGTGAAAAATTGATATTCAGTATTCAGGTAAAACCGACTGAACTAGAAGTTGACCCAAAATTATCTTGAGAATATTAAAGGCTAGGAAGAAGACATTTTCATCTTCAAGTTTTTAAATCTTTTACTTTTACATGAGTAAGATAAGTCTCCGTGTATGATTTCAAATTAACATCTATTCACGAATGCATATGAAAGTCTTTTGTAACGGCTAATCCACATAACGGCTACACCGATTTTCAGGGAACTTTCACTGACAGATAGGTAATGTTACAAGGAATAATTTAGGCTACTTTTATATTAGCGCAGTAGTCGTTTCCGGCGGTTAATGTTTTAAAAGTACAACAACAACCGTGGGCAACACGGAGAAGCGCAGCTAGTGGCTAATATAGGTCATAACTTAAAAAAATCTGATACGTGCTTTTAAATACCAATGTACTATCAAAAAAAAGATAATTAAGAAGCTATTATAAGATTCATTTTATTCAATGTCATGATAATTTACAAAACTGACTATCATCCTAGACGATAAATGACAAAAAACATCACAAGTAACATTGTTGATGAAGCTATTCTACTTCTGGCGCAAACTTTATAACAATACTGAACCTTGTACGCAATAAAAAATTAACCATCACTTCAAAGTTTAAAACACAATTAAGCTAATAGGGCAAAAACCAGTTTGTCTGTTGATAAGAGTGTATTTTACGGGTCGAGTTTTTAAGCTATTAACTAATTCGACTGCACCTGCCGCTGCCAATAAGCAAAAAGGCCGTACGTTAAATTACTTAAACATTAACGTATCATGACTATGTGAAAACAGACACTGCACGACGTTCGACCAAACATGGGGCAATTTAACAATGTTTTATTTGTACTAATATTATAAATTCGAAATTAATTCTGTATTTGAGTACCGTTTTCACAGTTAAACGGGAAACCGATTTCAATGAAATTTGGCTTGGAGATACTTTGATGGTTGAGGAAGCTCATAGGCTACTACTTACCGCAATACTTGACATACACGATGGCGCAGTCGCCTGCCAAAGCTAATATAACATATTTCTTTCTATTTGCATTTAATGAATAGTAAATAGTGAAATATATAGTAGTCTTTACTAGTCTTTATTAGTTAGTGCAATAGTGCACCACTATTGGGCTTTGGTGTGAGCCATTTTGCCGTATGCTTTTACTATATTGACAAATTTTTACATTTATGTGGAGGTTCTTTTTACATGATACTCTAAAATAAATATCTTACTGAACCAAAATATACAACGTGTATTCTTAAGACCATTCGGTTTATTAAAATACTTCCAACATAACAACAGTGTATATGCGTGACAATATTTTTCAAAACAGAAGCATGTTTAATCTTGTGGAACAAAGGGTGCCCATTCATTTAGGGAACGTATTATAATCAAAGTTGCGTTCGAACGCTCACGCCCGTCGGACGAGGCAATTTATCAGACACAATTCTACGAACAACTACTTGAGCCGTATTTATTCACTTCATACCAAGACCAGAAAATTACGGCATACGTCGCCGCAATCATTACACTAACAGACAGAAAAGATGATCTAAAATTTTAATAGATCATAGTTCTAATTAAACTGGTGTAAGACGACGGCGGTCAGCTAATAAGCATAGATGTACATTAAAATAATGACGTCATAGCCCAGTTTCATTTACATGTTTAATTTTTTTAGGAATCCTAATCAATTTTAAATACACCGTAAGATAAAATATCATGGAGTAAATTTACTTTTTCACTATTAAATTGCTACTAAAGTTTAATTATTAGACTATGAGAATAGAAATTATATTATCAACAACTCATAATGTCCCACGGCTGAGCTCGGGTCTCCTCTCAGAAGAGGGCTAAGGCCATACGTCTCCACGCTGGCCAAGTGCGGGTAGGGAACTGGAATTATATAAATAGGGGCAATTCCATTGCGTAGGTTCCGCAAATGGATAAAGTTTCACAAAAACAATGTATTAAAGAATTGTTGCCATTTAAAATTTCTAAAAACATCTGAGACAGCATATGTTTATCTTTTAAGGATGTCTTACTATAACCTTTTTTATGGTATAATGGTGCACACTGTTATCACATCACGATACGGTCAATATGAAACTAGAGGAGCTTGCGTTTACAGTTGTTGGATATTGTTTCGATGATGGAGTGTTTTGGAACTTCGCCATAGTTACTTTAGATTCTATATAGTCCATGTGGTAACGGCTTAAGAATATGTATTATCATTACTCAAATATTCATGCTGTAGTTATCGTCATCAATCATCAACAACCCATAATGTCGCACTGCTGGGCTCGGGTCTCCTCTCAGGAGAGGGTTAAGGGCATACGTCCCCACGCTGGCCAAGTGCGGGTTGGTGACTGTGTAGTTATCGTAACCAAGGTAAAAACAAACTGCCTAAGATAGTAGTATTAAAAAGGGAAGTAAACTTTAAAAAACTTTTGTTTTATGTGCCAATCCCTCTTCTAACCGACGTGATGTAGTATTCCAAAACTTCTTCCCTAATTCGCGACCCATGTCCAGCAGTTTACTTCTAAGTCTGATGATTTTGATGATAAAATGATGACATACTTTAGGATAAAAGGAAAGCACCAGTAAATGGAAATGTACACTTTATTGCATTTTTGAATTATATCACTGTTCGCAATTCGCAATTATACATTATGTAAAGTGATATGTTACTAAATAAATTAACAACCAATTTGTTTCAATACTGTTTTAAAAATGTACGTACAATAAATACAAGGTGTAATTACTATTATTTACAGTCAAAAACAACTATGCACTCACATTGACTATTATATCCACGAAAATACAGTATGAAAATCGATATTAAAATACTTAACATCGGTTTTTATGTTAGTAAGTTCCTTAGAAAGCTTTTTGATTAATATCAAGTCTATCAGCTGCCAATTTGCTTGTTGGGATTGGACGAAGTTACCATTATATTATCTGTGTTATTAGTGGTATTTAGGTTGAAGCAGTCCCAAACTAATATAAATGCATCAAACACGTTTCGATTAACATTATGGAGATATATTAGAGAGAAGAGATGTAGAAAACGACAAAATTAATTGAAACTGGTCAAGATGCCATTATTATTATCATTTTATGTGTGACTGTTGAGTAGTCTTTCAACTAACATATCTATCAAACCGGAAAGTACTACTACATAAGACCAACCAAGTGGACAGATAAACTTGAATTATTTTTCGTAAAGAGTTTAATACAGATACAGCATGATAAACTGGTATTCTTGGAAGTCATAGAGAGCGACCTGTGTCCAGAATGTAGTCCTCCTATGTCTGAAATGATAATGAAAGAGGAGATCTGTAGAAATGATCCCATCAACTATCAGATTAATGAAATAAAATGTTATATTGAAACAATAAAATGAAAATCTCTGTGATGACGGCTAAATACAGAGCGTCAACTTGTTCAGCCCGTGTATGTCACAAGAAATCCACAAGGGACCATATAGCACAGAACAGTAGCACTACTAAGAGAAGTAAAATCGGAACACACCCCTTACTAATCCATCTGCTCAGCTGTATACTATACACTATGTTCGTTCTAACTGATTTGGGACACGGCGGCCGGTTTCAACGGAAGTCAGCCAACTACGCAAAAATCATTATAGTGTACAAGTGTGTGCGCAAACACAGGTGCATTCTCTGTTCCTTTACTCTCATGAGCCGACGCAACCGGCGAGCGATCACGCGCAGGCCTGACGGTTTTATGTCCTTACATGTGACGGCTTTATGTGTACCACAGATGGTCAAACCTTCTTTCTAAAGAAAGGTTATATGCAAGGTATATTACTAATATGTATAAATCAATGTAAATGAAAATGTAAAATGATATGTATAAATTTTACTATTATACACCTTAATACCTACTCCTTAAAAATGGCGTTCTCCTTCATCACTCAAATATTAATTGACAAATGCTTCGTCATGTTCGTATGATAAAATTATAACCTATTATGCTGAGAAAATTGGTAGGTAACTGTAGCGCATAATGGCAGGTTCTAATAGAACAGGAAATTGAAGAATCTAAGCTTTATTACATAATTACTAGGTATCTGTTCGGGTGGGCAGCGTTCGGCTACCGAATAATTACAGATTATGTAAATTCATATGTTACTCGTTCGGTATACTGTTATTATTACTTCAAAGTATATCTCGTCGTTTAATATTCTGGTTCAGCTCGAAACCGTAATACCCCAATAATCTATGTGATTAACAGATTTAGAAACTTTGTTAGTCTGAATAGATTTCTTTGAATATATATCCAAGTTCGCTGTTTCTAGTTTATTTGTTTTTATTGTAATGTTATTTTAACTGAGTAAGCTAACTTAATTTGTTTTAGTGATAATGAGCTTTTTAAATATTACATCTATATTATATAAAAAGGTCGTGTCACAGTGTTTATAAATTTGTTACAATTACTGTGACAAAAGACAAAATCGGTCAAGATGTCACAATAACACCACTGCGCAGTCGAATACGTCTCCACCCCACACCCGGTGCAAGATAGCCCTGCATGCGCATTTGAAGCAAAGTCCTGGTTGACGACATTGGACGAGGCTGTTTTATTCAGCAATCATTCCTACCATGCTGGTAGATTGGGAGGGCTGGGGCGCAGTAGGCACTTTCTACGAAGATGCTCCGGAAAGAGATCACTGAATGGGATCAGGGGAGATTCGATCAAGAGCCGAGAAGTCGTCGACTGCGGCAGGTACTGTCGAGGGGACTGCAGACCGCCAAAGAACGAAGACCTCTGGTGACAGATTGATTACTGCAGTAGGGGATGGGATAGCGGCCTGATAGATAAATGTGCATTCGGGCTACCACGCAAGACGTTTCGGGGAGAGCCTGAAATAACATGGTCCGGGCCCTCCCAGAGGGCACTTGAGGTCGGAAGTCAGGGTGGTTTTTTGTAGAAACACCACATACTCCGGGCTCCCGAATCCCCGAGTAGTCGGAGATCGGAATGGATTTTCAATACCGTCAATAAAAAAAGGATGCTGCTATAATTTCAATGATAAGATCAATTCTACCAAAATGAATACTCTAATATTGGCGGTTAAATTATATTTTTGTTATTGACGTAGGATTTTTAATACCTCTTAAGCTATAATTACACACCACCCTTCAGGTGATTTACGTAACATGAAATAGGTAATATGGATAAGTATTTAGGTAAAATATCAACGAAACCTACGTACCTATCTACGTATATTCAAAATATTTTACTTACAGTCTTATTATTAATGCTTATTCAGAATAAGAATATGGAAATAACATATTCTATTATTTAAAACTTAAATTTTAATCGATTGAAAAGTATACAATGTATATAAAAAAGTATATAATTATTGTACGGTCTTATAACTTTCTGGTTACAAGAAAGGTTCCAAAAGCTCTTAGCTCAGTAAGCTGTTTAAAGTAACTGTTATAACCACCCAAGCTTCACTATGGTATACTGAGGTTGCATAAATGTGCTATGAATAACAAAACTGATCCAAAAATAGTCAATACGTGGATATGTGCTATAACTAAGCAGGTTGTAGTAAGGACTAGAGATCTATCACATTTATAAGAATTCGTCCAATAAATAGTTTATAAACATTACAAAAATTGGATAAGTGCGAGGCGTACTCGCGCTAGAAGTGTTCCGCACGATTATCACTACATATACATTTCAAGCGTCCAACTGTCGTCATTATCGACATCGAGCTAAAACAAGCAAGAAAATCACGTTTGTTGTATGGGAGCCCACACGGACAGCGAAGTCTTAGTAAAAAGATCCCGTTTTACCCTTTAGGTACGAAACCCTAAAAATCAAGAATAACTTATACCAAACAATAAGGCGAGGTTTTTATACATAGCCAAATAAAATCAAAAATTATTATCGCATGGATCACAACATCCTTATTAAAAAAACAATAAAATGAATATCTCTGTTATGACGGCTGAATACAGAGCGTCAACTTGTTCAGCCCGTGTATGTCATAAGAAATTCACAAGGGACCATATAGCACAGAACAGTAGCACTACTAAGAGAAGGAAAATCGGAACACACCCCTTACTAATCCATCTGCTCAGCTGTATACTATACATTATGTTCGTTCTAACTGATTTGGGACACGGCGGCCGGTTTCAACGGAAGTCAGCCAACTACGCAGAAATCATTAAAGTGCACAAGTGTGTGCGCAAACACAGGTGCATTCTCTGTTTCTTCACTCTCATGAGCCGACGCAACCGGCGAGCGATCACGCGCAGGCCTGACGGTTTTATGTCCTTACATGTGACGGCTTTATGTGTACCACAGATGGTCAAACCTTCTTTCTAAAGAAAGGTTATATGTTTTATAAAAATTATTATCGCATGGATCACAACATCCTTATTAAAAAAATTAATTAATAAAAAAACCTTTATTTAATTCATTGAAGAACTGAAGCGATAGAAATAAATGAAAAGAAAAGATTTCTTTGACCGAACTTTTTTCAGTTTTTTTTTTAATTTGATGTACAGAGTAACTGTCACTCTCGTGGTCAGATACATTAAATTATAATAGAATATAATACCTAGTACGGTTAAGGCTTTTGAATGAAGGTGCTGCAAACTTACCTGAAAAGAATAAGAATAAATTAATTATTATAATTTTATTTACCATATTGAAAAACTAAAATAACTGGAGTATATTTAAATAGAATATGAATGCAAATGTCACATGAAACTGTAAATATAGTTCTACACATTTTATTAATAAGGCATTATGTATATAGAAATACAAATGTATAAATGTATTTATTCATGGACATTATTAACTGATATTGCAAGTAACGATAACGATTTAATTTTTTTTGTGATTATATATAAGGGCTTATACACTTATCGACTTATACAAATTATCCGAAAGTAACCGAACAAATTAATTTTATGGTAAATATATCTCTACAGTCGTATATGATCTCTGATGCTATTTTTACACGCCTGCGAGGACTTGGCGTCGCTTACAAACTACAATTCTTCACAAGCGCTCGTGCTGTTTACACGCCTGAGAAGACTAGGCAGTCACTTACAAACTACAATCCTTCACAAGCGGTCGCGCATGCTGCCTTTGATCTATGTTCAAAAACCGTCACCGACTCAGGTCGGCAACAAGCTATCACAACCTCACGCAGCCCAAGCCAAACAGCCCGTTCACTCGCTTGTGTTTGTGAAGGCTTGTTGAGGCGTGACACGTGTATAAATGCACCAAAAGAGGAAAATAATTATCTTCTTAGACAATTTGACTAAATTCACATCTATACTACTGGTTATTAAGCTGACTTAAGCGTGTTAGTTTAATTCAGGATTTAACAACTGACATGCACAATTTAGTTAATTTGACATCTTAACTTCAGTTCCACAAACCAATTAAACAAGTTACGGTGTTATGGAAAGCGTAGTAAATCCACGTGATGAACGTACGTTTAAGTGGGTAGTCAACATTATTATTATTTATACTGAACCCTTAAACATTAGTCAAATGATTTGGACTGGGCACTTTTTTAAAAGCAATCAGTAAAACTGGGCTCTTTAAGTTGGTCTCTTGTGACAAAACACTCGTAAAAATAAGACAATAGTGCTTTTCTATTATAGTTCATACAAAAATTTAGATGTAAGATTTTGTGAGAATGGCTGTACTTTTTCAGCATAATCAATAGTCATCTTTTTTATTCATCTTCTTAATAAAAATAGGTTCAGCTTGGGCTGGCACAATGGGTCCGGATGGCGTAAGAAAGTGGTTCCCGGATCTCTCCCGTCTCAGGCGCAGAGTGGCACACCGTGTGGTTTTAGTCGGTTCGATTCGGACACACCACCCCGCCGCAAACCCCGGTGGGGTGAAGGCGCGAGGGGGTTTACACACGTAAAAAAAAATGTGCTGGCACAATTAAGTGTTAGAACTGTACTGAACTGTACTAACTAAACTAGAAGTACTAAGTGTTTAACTAAAATGTTTCATAGAAATTAAATACTTATGAGAATAATATAAAAGGACTAATAATTTTTTTAAATGATGAAGTTTAAATCTAAATAATTTAGCTGTACTTTACATATTATTATGTCAAAAAAGTCTTAACACATTTTTAAGAAATTTCCCACCAGGACACGAAAGTTTGTAGAACTTACAAAAGTTAAAAAGTTTAATCAATTTTATTTGCCATAAATTAGAAAGTTATATAAGATTTTTACAAAATTATATTTTAAACGACGAGAGTTCGTGTTAATTTTTTAAGGATTTTGACGGTAGTTAAAATTTGCTTACGTCTGAAAGATTCACTATAATAGTTATGTCAATCAGAAACTGGATAAAATGTTCCGTATTACGAATGTGAGTAAGAAAAATTGTTACATCATACATACATATTAATTAACTCACAAAATTATAGTAAGCCTTAATATTCTGAGACGATAGAGAATCGAAGTGTAGTAAAGGTTCTATTGATTGTGATTCTCATTATAACATTGGTACTCTATTGCACAATTATGTTACTCAATAAATGTAATTCAAAAAACGTCACATCGATATTTACATAATATTATTATATGAATCATTAAGTGCTGACATTGTTCAATAATTAATCAATTTTTTCAATCGAAATTTTGATCTTTAGATATCTAAAGCCTGTTCCGTGGCATGAAGTGGACGTAGACGCAAACGCAAATTGTGACTGATAAGCTTAGAGGTCATTATGTTCAGTATTTAACCCGGTTTTTAAATATATAATATATGTAATATCCTTAAACGACCAATTCCTGTATATATATCCATCGGATATATATATATATATATATATATATATATATATATATCCATCGATATAATCCTACGACTAATAGAGCTCCAGCGATTGTAATGGAATTCAATATGAAGGAGATTTCGGAGGCGATTAATCAATATGACTAGGAGCCACGGTATGTAGTTGCACATTTATAAAGACGTCGCAACAAAGTAGTATTAAATTATTACAGATTTAAATTATTTAAACAAAACAAAGAAAGGAATCCTATCGTTACGTCCAAAACGTGCGTTGCCACTGAAAAGATGGTTATGATATTAATATGGGGTTTTCTTTAGTAGCAGGAGGCAGTAATCATTAATGAATATTATTGAAAACCTTTTTAGAATCCCTTTCATGCCGTCATTTGTCGAGAGCTCCGAAGGAGGTACTTTGTATTGAAGTGGCGCCGACTAAAACCACAAGATGTGCCATGAAGCGCCATAAATAGAAGGGAATTGGAAATAACCGATATACTTTATTCGGACAAATATTGAAAATTGTCCTAACTAATGACAGGATAAGAGATTAAACTTTTTGACCACTTAAGGGTCTACTTCAGTCAGTAAGGGTCAGCTTATAGCTCACAAGACTCTTTTCATTCCTATTGTTTTCTGTAGATGTAGCCTAGTTGTGAACGTCTGATGGCAGTTGCCTTTCGCAAAAAGTAAAATTGAAGCTGAAAGTACGCGATTAAAAGTTGACTCCAACTTAGATTGAGTAAAAAGGTTAGGCTTTCTCCGTTCTATCCGTAGATTTCCATTTCTCAGGTCCAGAAAAATCATCCAGAAAATAAGCTTGATATTTGAATTATTTAAATAAGATTTAGTAAAATATAATTTCTGTTACGCATTCTAAACGAATCACGCTAACATTTCTTATTATGTTTTACAAATAACAATTGTAAACACGATGCAAAATTGATATTAAATCAAAAATGAAAAGTCATCGTGATCTTCTTTGAACCGATTCCACATTTTGAAGAACCTTATATGTATATTTGTATAAATATAATACTCTCTTTATATATCGGTAATATATTTATTTATCGTCCTTTAAATTATCATAGTGACGTCAGCGTGACGCGTCATACATCGATTAGCAAATTTATCCGTAAACTCCCCATGACGTATATGATTTTAATAGTTGAAGCCTCAAACGGATATTCAAATAAAGGTAAATTACCCAAGGGGTATTGGAATATCCGTTTTGATAAGGTAAAATATTTGCCCTAGTTGTGCAATATCATATCTGAAAAGCTTCCTCTTTATCTGTCTTATCTTTTTATCACTGAAGAGTAAAGTCCAGATATGTGAATGAACGACTGTCTATCTTTTCACTAGCCTCGGTTCATGACGTACTAAAAAATAACTCTGTGTTCTTGTTAAACTAACTTTTTTTATAACAACGATACATTTTTTTACATCTGACACACAACGCGATATAGTCCAAGCTAAACAGAGCTTGTGGTATGGGTACTGACAACTGATATAAATACATATATACTTCATTTTGTAAATACATACATATTATACATAGAAAAAACCCAAATTCCGAATCAAATGTTTGCAGATCATGCAAACATTTGGTCCGACCCGGGAATCGAACCCTAGATTTTGAGCACAGCAATCGCATACGCTACCAACGCGCCAACGAGGCCGTCAACTAAACCTCTGCACCACGCACTGCTGCACGATAAATAAAATTTGCCATAAAGATACTTTGATTAATGAGGAAAGACAGGCTACTCTTTATCGTGACCACCGACTCGCACACGAGCGGAGCAGCGGGTAAAACCTAGTGTACTGATCATGATCGGTATTTGGTCATTTGTTTGATTTTTAAAAGACAACTTAAAAGACAATCCGTGCATTTCACTCTATTTTAAGTACTTAAAACCTCCAATCAAACAGAAGTGAATAAAAAAGTAACATCCAGACTAACATTATTAAGATGTTTGTTGGGTTGAACGCGCTAACATCAGGAACTACTTGCCCGATTTGAAAAATTTTCTCAGCGTTACATAGCCTATTTATCGAGAAAGGCTATATATTACATATCATTATATTATATATATCAACACGCTACAATCAATAGGAGTTGAGCAACAAAGAAAAATGTTTGAAAACGGGGAAAAAAATTTTCTTCTTAAAATAAATAATGCTTTCATGGCGTGCTCTGCGTATTTATTTGTTAAAGAGACACTTACATGTAAAAAAGAATTATTCCCCTGGAAAAAATCTAAAAAACATGCGTGATATCATGTCTATCTTCAAAGGTTGGCTCTCCATAACCTTTTTATGAGAAACGAATTTATAACCACGGTATAAAATCACGCTACAGGTAATAGAAGACGCAGACAGAACTGTGTAGGTCCGCTAGTTTTTTGTAAACATAAGTTAAATCTCACCTATAAAGGATCAAAAACCATCACATCCCAAATTAAACATTAATAAGCACCTTAACCGCTAAACGTTCTTTGTGAACAAGCCCCGAACAAACAAGGCACATAATACTATTAATTGTACTCAATTAGTGGAAACCATATATTAGCTTTACAGAACGCTTCATTAAATGCTTTTACAAATCCTGAATATCGTTCTATTTCTGTAATTGCGTTTACACAACGAACCATCGAATGGCGTAGTTTAAGCCAGTATTACATTACTAAGGGTTGACAATTAACATATATTTTATTGTCCTACCGAGAAATAGACATAAATTAAGGGATATTACGTCTAAAGCTTTTTGTCCTTATTATTCTTTTTCCGTGGATTAGGGTATGAGAGTCTTCTAACAACTGTATAGGTATATTTATCATCATCAGCCTGTGGCAGTCTACTGCTGGACATAAACCTTTGTCACACATATGGCATACTTTAGAGCCCGGTTTGCTGCTTTTCGCATCCAGTCGACACCGGTCCTCTTACGCCAGATGCAATATTGAGAGTGAGTGAGTGAGTTGTTTGTATTATTTTTTTTTCATTTGTCTATTTTTGTACTTGCCATAATTGTCCTAAGTCTAGGTGCACCTGGTAACTATGGATTATAATATTGTGACTGTAAGATTTTGCAAGATATATCACCTTAGTTTACTTAAAAATACACATGACAAACCAAAATTGTATATAAACTGTTAGGTATCATAGCAATGAAATGATAATAATTTTTATGATATTTGCTCAGACAATTCCACTAATCTGATTATCAAGGATGCAAATACTATTCTTTGGATAAACCTGCACTTAAAGTATTATTAAGAAACGATAGCAACTATTGTAAACAAGCTAAGCCAAGTAAAGATTCAAATTTGTATTATCTTCCATTTTCTGTGCCCATCATATCTCATAAGTCATTGTAAAACAATTGTATAAAGTAATGAACACATCGAAGATGTGATAAGAGAAAGAAAGTATATACAATGTCATTGGACTAGTGATGTCCGAGCAATCTTAATCCATCTTTAAAAATAACACTTGAAAAATACTTCAATTTGTCGCTTTTGTAATTTCGTTTTAAGTATAAAGAAACGATGTTAGAGTTATTTAAAAAAAATGACAAGACAATATGTTGTTTTAAGTTCGTCAAGCACTAATACGCATATGAACTGAGTTTTGTAACGGCATTGAAATCAGGGAGCGTGAATGATGTCGTATGAAATATACCTGCGAATATTTTCCCACGCTCCGGGCACAGTTCGGATACTGATAGACCCTAAAGTTGTATAAACGGACCGGAACGGACCGTGTGGGTGTAAACGTACGAAAACTCACGTCTCGTTTCATTAAACACACTTGTAGTAAGTGCGGCTGAGGGACGACCTTTGCCAGTACTTAACTGAGAATTAATAATGGTGCATCTGTGAATAATGGTGGTTTGGAAGGTAAGGGCGCTAATGACTTGACCGGAACAGTCTTGTCTTCGAGCTAAACTTCGGCCTTTAATGGAGTAGAACGAAGAATATTTTACGGGGAAACGATGACGTAACACATTATACATATATATCTAGATAGGGTGCAGGAATTATGAAGAGTTCGTTTTCCTTAACATAACATTTTCCTCCCCTAAATACTTTAATGTTAACATCTATATAAATAAAAATACCGTTCGCTGGTAAGTTTTGCTACTTAGCAACGGAACAAAAGTTAATTTTTTTCTAAATGCTTACATAAAATATTACATAACAATAAATTGTTTAAATACGAAATGGCATTATTGATAAAATATTTTGCATAATACAATGCAAATAAATTAAAGAAAGTGTAGAACTTTACATTGTACTTAATATACATACATGTAAAAAAAATATTTATGACTTATGCACTACGACAAACAAATTTAGGAAAGCGTAGAACTTTACATTGTTTGTAAAAAAAAATATTTAATGACTTATGTACTACGCATGTACAACCATGACACAACTACTAAGTTTCAAAACAAAATGAATTAATGCCCGTAACAGTTATAATATACATCAAACAAACTAAATCAAATTAGTCGATTTACGCTTATTACATAAACGTCGAAACGCAAAGTTGTACGTCTGAAACTTTCATAATAGAGGCTCTGTGGACGGTTGTAGTCAAATATAATTATTAATGGGTCCACCCGCCTCAAAGAGCTCGTTAGTCATAAGCATATAACTATCCTCCAGGAAATTTAACCAGTGTAGCTACACTATTTATTTTTAAAATGTTAAAAATGTTTGTGAATACTACAGCTATGAAATTGAAAATTAGATTGTTGATGACGTCAATTGGAACTTTAAGTTTATTTATGTAAAGAAATTGCTTTGTTGTTGTCATATTTTACTTATCTCTAAACATTTGAAATTAAAAAATTGTTGTAATAAATAAATAGTCAATTTGTATTTTGACTAATTTAGCTTAATCATTTAGTAAGCGTGAAAATAAATGATTAAGCTAAATTCACACCAAATATTAAATAAAAAGCAAAATTTTGTAAAAGTGTCATCAATCATTAACAACCCATAATGTCCCACTGCTGGGCTCGGGTCTCCTCTCAGGAGAGGGTTAAGGCCATACGTCCCCAAGCTGGCCAAGTGCGGGTTGGGGGCGGGCAAGAATACGTTGTGGCTACATGCTCGTATGTGAATACGTTGGATGTTTTTAAGGCGCCCGAAGGCCTCCAACTAAGCTTCACCGTATCGTATGTTAACAACCGGGACCGACTGCTTAACGTGACCTAAGAATCACGAAGACGCTCATGGTAATATGCCACCAGCGATCACCCATCCAGATATTGACCGCGCCATCGTTGCTTACCCTCGGTGATTGTTTCTATTCACCACTAACTTACTAACTAATACACCATTTTCAATACCTATATTTTCATGAAACGTAACGTAACGTTCTCTCTGCCTTCATTTTTGTCATAAGAGATTAAAAGTTGTCGTAATTGGAATGGGGCTAAACGGAAAATGCTAACGTCTTTTAAAATTTAAGAGTTACCCATTCAGCAATCGATTCGTGTATGACGGAATTCTGAGTGAATAAACACAAACAAAGAACATACAATCGAATTATGAAAGTCCTAATTTTAAAGGTGGCTAAAAAGTCTTTACCACAAAACATTGAATAATATAATATGTAACATTGAAATCCTTAGCAAATTGAATCGCCTCAACGCTATTTACGAAGTCATTTATTCGGACCTTACGACGAGTAATCCTAGTTTGTGTCGGTATCGGGCTTTTGGAATTTCCATAAGCAGTATTTTTTCCCTCCGATTCTGATATATCCAACTCATGTATGAGTAAAAATTGTACCTTCTAAAAGGTTTATTCAGTTATATCTTGCATATTTATATTGAAAATTATACATAATATATGGAGAATATTTTAAGTGATACTACTAAAAATATTGAAACAAAAATAACTAGAAAAATATAGATGACTTAGTTTTAGAAAAAAAGGAGGAGGTTCTCAATTCGACTGTATTTTTTATGTTTGATACTTTAATTTTCGATTGGGTGAACCGATTATGACGATTCTTTTTTATTTGAAAGCTGATGCTACCCGTGTGGTCCTATTTTAATTTAGTCCAGTTCTTGGATTCGATTTTTTTGTTTGAAACGTTAAAATTTAATTTTTTTAACGTAAAATGTAGTTTTTTTTTAATGTTAAAATTTAGTTTTTTATGTTAATTTTTTCACTTTTCAATTTTAAATTTAGTCTTGGATTGGATTTTCTTTTTCCGTGACCAGATGTAAAATAAAGCAAAAGAAAATTAAAAAAATATAATATTTATAAGTCTATTTTCAAGATTCTAGAAAGTTTCAAATGTATGTACACTACTAAAACAAAATAATTATATACGTCTATATTTAGCTGTTGAGGAAATACATTTATACAAACTCTATTTTCTATTATTAACTATCCTTTGTCATATATTTTATTGTTCTAAAACTTTGACCTAGGAAGTAAGGACTCAATTTCTTTGATCTGACATGATGTTTTACACCCTTTTTAATCCCCTACGCAAAAAGAGGTGTTATAAGTTTGACGTCGATGTCTGCGTGTGTGTGTGTGTGTGTGTGTGTGTTGGCCTGCGGCTTCGTAGCTCTCAAACGGATGGACCGATTTCGGTTTTCTTTCCTTTGTAAGCCAGTTTCCTTGCGATGGCTTTTGCCTATGTTTGGTTAGTATCGGTCCAACAGTATAAGAGTGCCAGCTCTTTTCCAAAATGATGTAAGGAATTTTTGGTGTAAGATTACTCGATAAGTGCTTGCGTAGGAAGTTTTTTAAATGTATAATTTTAGCTTGTAATTGCATCTATCGTTTCGACAGAGTCCCACTAATCGAGGAATCAGGTAGATGAATGAAATGGATGAGACCTAAGCGATGACTCCGCAAAATAGAAGTTTTGACGACAACCTACAATTGATCTTAATTTTTTTGGTCTTGTCCTTATTTCACTCACACCATTAAAGATATTATTAACCATTGCATTTATATTTCATTTTGGTATATTGTACAGTTCTGTTTTTTTTTATTTTGCAATCAATTTCATTATTTTATTTTTTCCAGATTTAAAATAATATACTGCTAACATAATAATAAGCGCTAAAATTTGTCTTTTAGTCTACTAATATAGAAATCTCTGCTAGTAAATATATGCACTAAGAATTTCTTAACATCCACACAGCAAGAAGTGGAAGTTTATGTTTAAATAACAATTAAAACAATTAAAGACTCGTTTAGACAGTTTTAGAGCACGTCTCTCTAAATTCACCTTGAAGAATTGATTACATTAGTAGTACAAAGACGTCCAAATCTCATAAATCGCTCGTTCGCATTGGTCTTTTACAAAAAACACGTAACAAGGAGATAGAGAAAATCAATAATGTTTAAAGTAGAAAAGTTTACTAGAATAACGAGAGAAATACGACTAGAAATCTAGTACAATCATATCAATGCGTTTGCTTCACAACACTTCTATCTTAACATACGATACCCTAGAGAAATATTCTGAAATACTATGATGTAGCACAGTATGGGACTACTTTGATATCTGCACTCCGCTGCTGCATAAATCAAATACTGACTTATCGGACATCATCAAATACATACGATGAATTTATTGCTGAAGTTTTGCAAGAGTTGAAGATATATAAACATAAAAGCGATTACTACTATTTTTTTATTTTTAATCTTCTTTGCATAGTATGAAATGTGTGTTCGCTTAGATCTTTTGAGCTGCACTGCAGATTTTCATACAGTTTTTATCGATAGACAGTGTGATTCAAGAGAAAGGTTTATATGTGGAATATATCCATATTGATGATGTTCTCCTAGCCGAATTTGGCCATGGCGGCCAGTCTCAACGGAGACCAGTCAACTGCGCAGGAAATATTATAGTGCATAAGTGTGTGCGTAAACACAAATGCACTCTCTGTTCCCTCACTCTTATATTCCAATGGGACGGTTAACCGACACGATTGGAGAGAGATCAGGCGCAAGACCCTCATCTTTACGTGCTCTCCAAAGCACGGGGGTTTAGACCCCAACTTCAAACTCCGAACTGTTATTACGTATTTCCATATTATCAGAAAAACTTAATAACACAGGTGTACTCTCTGTACCCTCTGTCTCATAATCCCATGGAATGGCTAAGCGACACGATCGGGGAGAGATCAGACCCAAACTTGCCAAAATTCCGAGCTATTATTAAGTATTTCTATAATCAGAAAAACACTTTTGGCCGGACCCGAGATTCGAACCAGAGATCTCTTGATCGGTAGACGTATTCGTCAACCGCTAGACCAACGCGGCAGCTACATCAAAATACATACATAAAAATGCTCAGTGTATTAGATTCTAGAATATATTGATATTTTTTAATCTAAGACTCTTAGCATTTTTAACCTTTTTTAACTTTATTTAACCTTCGATAATGCCATAGGCCAAACTAGTCAAGTGTAAACTTAATTAAAATATTAATAATAACAAGTGAGTTTGATTCTAGTAGTTTAAGTTTGATTTTATATGTTTATCAGCAGTCTGGTTGGTATAATACTAGCTTCCCAGTTTGATAATCAGAAGGCTATATGTGAGATTTGTGAGGTAAATATTATCATCTTCCCTATCTGCAAACCAATTTATATCCTTTAGCAAACGTTTTAAAATATACACGGATATTAAACACTCAATATCAGAACACGGATCAAGACCCTGGCTTTGTTGTAGATACGAGCGAATCAATTAATATTGTGCATGTCATTATATCGACTTATAAATTCTATTTAGTGATTCATAAGTATTATTGGCATTGACACCTAAATTTGACATTGTAAATCGATTAGTATATCGCTAGTATAAATTGTGTTAAAGTATCGATAATTGTTTTGAAGTGTTGTATCTACGCAAAATTCTATTTACAGTATATTGCAGTAGTTGAGTTTTCCTAAGGTCTTTTATTCAACTCTAATGTATATAATATGAGAAGAATTACCTCTAATCTTGTAGAGATAGTACTTAGATATTAGCAACAATTTCTTGGAACATTTGTTGGTTTTCGTATTTTTTTTGCCTTGACTTTTTATTGTAATAAGTACTTGTGTGTTTAATCTCATTGTTAACTTTGACACCTTGACCTAATATAAGCATTCATTGACCAAGGACTGCCTCGGCGGCGCAGCGGTAGCGTATGTGACTGCTGTTCTTTAGGTCTCGGGTTCGATTCCCGGGTCGGGTCAAATGTTTGTATGATCTACAAATGTTTGTTTCGGAGTTTGGGTGTTTTCTATGTATGATATGTATGTATTTACAAAATAAGTATATATGTATTTATATCAGTTGTTTAGAACTCATAGTACAAGCTCTGCTTAGTTTGGGACTAGATGGCCTTGTGTGTTAGATGTCCGAAATATTTATTAAAAAAAATAAATATATCCCATGTATTTTTTACGTATGATCTTGCCAAAATGACACTACTCTGCCTGATGGAAATTATAAGTAGTATTTAAGAGTGGTAGTCCCCATACTCATTGCCAATGCAGGCAATGCGGCATGGTGACCTATACAATGCCGGTGATGCTACAGCATCCTGGGTGTAATTTCTCTGAAATAATATATAATGACTTTTGATGATGTCTATGTGTTCATTAGTAGTCTTGTCATTACACCACCAACTCTGTCTGCTTTGGGTCCAGACGGAGGTGTCATTTTTATTTAACGTCTAATAATATAAAGGTCAAAAGTTTGTTTGGCTATCGCTAATCTCAGGAACTACTGAATAAAAATTAATATTATTTAGTTTTGGATAGCCCGATTATCGAGGAAGACCGCTTATAGAAACTCGCTTCGATCGGTATAAACTGAAATGCAAAAAGCTGCAAAAACGGGCGTTATGTATAGTCTATTCATTTAGATAGTATCGGGGCACCCGTACGCAATTCTGGTTATTATTGTGAAATACAAATATTAATTCATACAACTGCGTAAACTGATAAATCATACTTGCTTGTGGATGTACGCCGCAGGCGGGCGCTTTGATTTTGTGGCGGCTTGCCGCACGTTTGACTATATTTATTATAAAAGATATAGAGCCAAATTAAGATACACCGGGACAGGTAGTATTAAATATTTTTCTTTTGAAGTGTAAAACAATAAGCACTTCGAACACTACTACACTTCTTAGAATAGAATTAAACAAAAAAAAACTATATATTGTTGTCACTCGCAGCAAACGTCAAATCAATGATTTGGCACGTGTTGTGACTGACGTCACGGATTGTGTAGCGGTTGCTTGCTCAAAATGTAGAGCGGTCGCGACTCACTCCTTCAGATGACGAGGGTCGTCATAGCGCTTTCATTCCGTACCGTTGACTCCGACCTAGGGTTGTCAATTCATACCGATAAGCTTAGCATCATTTAAAACTGATTTCAAATTATGTATTCTATCAATACTGATAAAAAATACAATAATGATGAAAGTTACACTGGCATAAACCTACCATATATGAAAAAAAAGATTCGAACTTTGATTTATGCATTTCAACTTTAACTTAGCTTAGACTACTTAGAGGATTCGTAAGCTAAGAAAATTATTTTTTTTATGGAATAGGTGGCAAACGAAAAGGTAGATCACGTGATGGTAAGCGATTACCACCGCCCATGTAACCTGCAACCTAACCTTTGGGAGATGGGGAGTGGAATGAGGGGAGTGGTTGGGGTATGGGCCTGCGGTATTCTCACTCAATCGGTGAAACATATAATATCATCAACACAGGCGCTATTTCACACCGGTTTTCTGTGTATCACTGTGGTCTAGCCGTCTCACTTTTGCCGTAGCGTGGCTCTCCTACGGTAATTTTTTTTCCCATTTTAAAAAGTTTGCAATTAAGTTTTAATTTATGATTACCATAAGATATTTCTTATAGGTAGTATTATAATACTTTTTTTTTTATATATTTAAGCTGCCAAAATGACTCTGCCCTGCCTGATGGAAAGCATGAGCAGAATCTAAGAGTGGTGGTCACCATCCTCAATGCAAAAAAGAACAATGCAGCGTGGTGACCCACACTATGGCGGCCTGGGGGGAAGGGGGATGGTGAGGGGGATAGGGGGCGTTACATTGGGGTATGGGCCTCCGGTATCCTCACTCACTCGATGAAACACAGCGTAAGCGCTGTTTCACACCGGTTTTCTGTGAGGCCGTAGTATCACTCCTGTCGAGCCGGCCCATTCATGCCGAAGCGTGGCTCTCCCACGGAATTACTACCTAAATTTACTATTGAAGTAACAATTTGCACCGACTATACTGCATTTAAAGTATAAATTATATTCACTCAATCTTCATTCAAATATAAACGGTGTCAGCCCTAGGTCGGGTGGTCTTTGGTTACATAATCGTCACCGCTGCGGGGCATTGGGACTCTTAACTTCAACTTGACATGGCCTATTTCTCTGGAATTTGACATCTTTGCCACTTCCAACCGCTCCTTGGGTAAGAATGAGCCTTTGACGGAAAAGAAAACCAAAACCATTGTTTTATCACGTTTGATGGTGGTTCATATAACTATACTTCATCTAGTAAAAGTTTTATCTTTATCTAGTGTCTACAATACTACTTAAATTAAGGTAACGCTCTACCTTCTTCCGAGCCTTTATTCCCCAAACTAGATTAGGACTGGTTTGAAGCTTATTACGATACTACTGTAGTTACTTTTTCACGCGGAACGACTGCCATTACATCTCCACCTACAACGCAAGTACAAGGCCATTTCCAAGTTCTGTAGAAATATTATTATTATTTTTTTTAAGGCCCTTAACGATTGCCACATGTGTTCATAAAAACTGGAACCTACTTAACTTGCTCTCCGAGGGACGAAACTTTAAATTACGAAAACTATGAATGTAAACAGAACAGTAGATTCGTAGAATACATTGACCTCTTTTAGGTAAAAGCAGTTTTAGTTGTTTATTGAAATTAAATAAACGCACACTCAACAATTCATTGACTTCACATGAAACAAACAATATACTTGCTAATTACACATAAGCGCAGTATTCCTTACAAATAACTAAATCGCCAACAACAACAAACACCCGCAAATAATGAGTTAATGCCGTCTTAATTTGGGACGAATCTGAGTGTTAGGCTCTTCGTCCCTTGAGCCCTGTCTGAATGAATTTATTCAGATTCGAATGTCACCGCTCCGTAATTTATGGAACGTGAGCTTAGGGCTTGTTTATGGTCGTAGTTATTCCTATATAAAGCAGTATTTAAATTTCGAACATGACGATGCATTTTAAGATGTTTAGGCATTTAGATTTGTAATTCTTTTCAATTTTATATTAGTATTATTAAAGGTTGAAAAGAATTTTTATCAGGGAAAAACCTAAAATGTTAGTAAAACGTTTACGTTACGACGAATTAAATTCAGAGAGACGAGTTACTGGTTTTATTCTTTCAAAGGTTCGTAATTATTTTGATGTGATTTTTAGGTAGTTGAATATTTTGATTACTCCAGATTATTATTTCTTTAAAACTCATAGGACTTAGCCTACTAATATTTTAAATGCTTCATTATTATATCAGAATGAGAAACAACAAAAAACAAATATCAGACATGTGAGTCGGCATGTTCTTTAAGTTAGCGACCCCTTTCAATTATCAAATAACCATCTCTTCGACTTAAGTGCCTACCCAACTTAGATTGTTGATGCCGCGTTATCATCGAATATGCATTGGATCTTAACACTGAAACAGAAGTCGATCTGTCGGCTTTGAAATTTAATAAAATTTTAACGAAGTAATACCCAATTAGCAACCGATAAAATGTAAGCTGCCGTAAAAATATACGTATCAACCTATTGCTGGTAATGAAATTTCATTATATCAATGTTTTATAGTAGATTATGAGGCCTATTATGAAATTATTACTCGGCTATTATGCTTATCTACAAGAATTCTCGAGTCAAACAAGAAGTATGCAATAAAAAGTATTCGATTACAAATTCGGTAGGCATGCTGAGAATATCTTCCGATAATCTTTGGGCGTTAATAGAATAACAAGCTAATGAGATTTTATGTAGATTTAGTATCATTTAAGCTTCTAACTTAATAGTTAAATGTTAATTAAGCCTATAAAAACGGATATGATATTTACATTCGAAACATAATGTTATGTTGTTATCTAAACTTTATAGTAAATAGGTTGTTCCATGATTTTAGTAGTCTGTTAGTATTCCACTTTCCTGAGCAATTAGTAAAGCAAATTATGCAAAACAATTTTCACAATTAGTATTATGCTTTTAAAAACAAACTTGAAATTACAGAAACAATAACAAACTATTATATATTATAAAACGTAAGTGGATCTACCTGCCAACTAGTTTAAAAACATATACTATACTGTATTATATACATTTTATATGTACATAGTACATTCAATACTAATGTAATCTGCTACTACTAAATTAATGAAACATATGTGAAAGAAGAAGACATGTACCTATTGTTTATGTTGCCGAAGCTATTTAAAAACAGCAATAGTTTCATTTTAATTTAAACCTTATGCTATGATCATAGAGCAACAAGGACCACTGAATGGAAGAGAGCAGCCATAGCCCCTTTTTTGATACAAAACAATCTGTCGGTGTTGCAGTGGGTAAACTTCACACAAACACATTTTAGACTCACATACAAAAACAATAGTCTATCACTACGAATTTACACATAACAATTAAAACAAAACATTCAGTATTTCACGCACACGTACATACATTCTGTATCATAACAGTGTAACGCGAAGGCCCATTTGGGCCTTTACTTTAACAGAGGGAAACGCATGTGTTTGGTTATTCCCTATTGTGTTGCTCTATGACCATGAAGGATATACCATGTATCTATAAAAGCCTCGTTGTATTGATACACTTTAAGTACATAAAGTGTTTTACTTTTATCAATATTATCTATCGTATCTTAACGCAAGTACCAACGTTGAAGAGCTTATAAATGCATAATCTTTTTTATATCTTGTCCCTGTGCTAAAATAGCTGATCGAAGTGCTAGGCCTCGTATAGCGACGTCTTACAAGTGATATTTTTATGGGAGATGTAACTTAACTGATGTATACCTAAATAAATAGGTTCATAAAATGAAGTAGTAAGTATTTTATTTTGAAATACATAACTTAAAGCAGTCAGTTGCTGGTTATTTGGAACTTTTTAGAATAGCAAATCAAATCGCATAGTTATCTGCAATTATGATTTCTTAATTTACTCAATATAAATATTTCAAAACTTAACGAAATTAACCTTATACCGGTTTTAATCAGAATTTATATGAAAATTCACATTAAATACTAGGAAACACGAAATGAGTATTCCTAGAACAACATTCTGAATGTGTCTTTATGCAACATAAATGTTTTAGAGAATAACATGTAAAGTACTACACGAAAGAAAAAGTATATTCAAGATGGAACCGACTAATGTTGCCAGTGACGGCACTCTTCCTTTTGACAGGATATTTTCTTGAATTTTTTTCTTATTACGTATTACGTAAACGAGAGTACCTTGGCCAATGTTCAAGATACATAAGTCAACAACATCGCAACAATTTCTTGAGCATTCTTTTTAAGCAATCTTAATTGAGCTTTAACATCCACAACATCTGCTATCTACGCGACAAGACATTACAGTGGAAATAAAATTTAACGTATTCTAAATGTAAACATTATTTACATTTTTTTTATTTGTATAATTGTAAGGGTTGTGGATCTGTGAATCCTATCTAGGTCACTCGTTGGATGGGTGGCTGTTCTTAGCATATTAGGACCCCACCGTGCTCGGAGAGGATATTAACACATAGGTATCGGTTGCCTTACGAACATCCTTATCAATCGTCACGGTTAGTTTTAACCCGAAAAACAACAGCTGTCTTTCTACCGAACTTCGATGTCGCCTAATATTTGGGTTGTGAAAATCTGATGGCAATCTTTCCAAGTTAAAATAAAACAAACTTCGTATCGGATCGTATAGACTCAAAGCCGATACCGGTTGGTATCGGCTTTGAGTTGGTAACTTTGAGAAAAAGTTCGGAGAAAGAAACTAGTTCTAGTCAAAATAATATCGCTTCCTTTCTTTCATTCATATATCTCTTCTGTATCTCTCTATTTATCTAATACGTTTGAACTAGTAATTCTTGTATGTATAAAATATATAATCTAAATGTCGGAGACCGCTCCAAAGATTTTCATAAAATTTTGTGTGCAGGAGGTTTCGAAAATGATAAATGGATCTAGCTAGGATACTTTAAAAATTTACCAAATAATGCCATGTGAAGCTCGATCATTTAGGTACTATGAGTCAAGGTGAAACCGAGGGAGAGCCACGCTTCGGCTTGCATAGGCCGGCTCAACCGAAATGATACCACGGCCTCACAGAAAACGAGTGTGAAATAGCGCTTGCGCTGTGTTCCACCGAATGAATTAGGATACCGGAGAAGCATAACCTCACCCCACCTTCCTCCCCATCCTCCAAAGGTCATCAATGCACTTGTGACGCCTGGTGTTGCGAGTGTCCATGGGCGAAGGTAATCGCTCACCGTTAGGCGATACATATGCTCTATTGCACCATTTAAAAAAATAAAAATACATTAGCTTAATAGACAAACTGTATGTAATCTTAATACATCGTCATATATCTGTATAGATATAAGTGAATATCTACCTCTGATTATAAATAAAAGGAGCTACCTACACATAGTCTGGCTATGTTATTACTTATAAGTTCAAATATAAAATATTCTTGGTAGCCGTTTCTTATCAATATCATTCATGAAACATTGATAAAGATACTAAAATATGATAAAATTTGATAACGATAAAATAGTTGTAATTTAAATTAATTCATAACATTCCTTTTTAGATATATCATGATTAAAATATGATAACTTTAGATATACAATAATAAAAACTTATGAAACCTCACACATGGCAGTCTGTTTTTACTAGATTATTAATACAACTAAATGTTTCTAAAAAACTACCGTGGGAGAGCCACGCTTCGGCATGCATGGGCCGGCTCGACCGTAGTGATACCACGGCCTCACAGAAAACCGATATGAAACAGCTTCTGCGCTGTATTTCACCGAATGAGTGAGGATACCGGGGGCCCATGCCATAACCCCTACCCAATCCCCCTCTCCAACCCACAAAGGCCGGCAACGCACTTGTGAGGCCTCTGGTGTTGCAGGTATCCATGGCTGCCTATTAATTTGAAAAAAAGATTTTATTATTACACCCAGACAAAGAACAAAAGATAGTGATCATCACACAATCGTATGTACTAGGAGGGCATCAAACCCAGGACTTTCAGCTAAACGGACCTAACCATTACAAGACCAGGCCTATCGAAATGTTTAGAGAAGAGATATATATAAGTTATTAGTTTATACTAACAAAAAGACTAAGAACCGTATATAATTAAAGATTACTAACCTTTTTCATTAACATCGGGATAGTGGCTCTATAAAAATTCATGTCATATAATATATAATAGAACATGATTTTTTTATAGAGCCACTTTGTATAGAATTAGAATTCTTACCCTTCACTGAACATCAAAAAAAATCAAACAAATATACACAAAACAGATATTATAACAGAGACATTAAACGCACAAAGGGCGGCCTTATCGTAAAAAGCAATATATTCCAGATAACCTCTACATGAACAGATGTGTTACGATTTAGGTGACTGGTGCCGGTGACAAAGGGTTCAAGAAGAGCTAGGGGCTTATGAGTTCTGTGAATGAATTGTGTAATATTTAAAATACATCTCCAAATCAGGATGTACACAAACCGTTTTACATTCAAAAAGAAGGTGCATGAGCTCCTTCTTAACGAAATAGCAGAAACTACTAACGAATAATTGGTATATATTCAAGTTTTCATAGTGTAAGTATATAAGCATGTATGTATATTTATATATGTATATATTTGTGTGTGTATTTAAAACATATGTATCCTATACGTTTTTATGTATGTTCGAGTATTTTTTTCATCCTTTTGTGTACTGTTTGCAGTTAGTTTCATACGGAAACCTCTGTGCAACACGTACCTTTTCTACACTACCCTCAGGTTGACTGGAAGAGAATGCCTTGGGTATTAAGTCCGCCAATGTACAAAAGTGCATAAAGTTTAAATAAATCAATTATTATTAACCATAATAATAAATATTGATATCATAAACCTATACTAATATTATAAATTCGAAAGTAGAAAGTAATTCTGTCTGTCTATCTATCTGACTGTCTGTTTGTTATGCTTTCATAGCTGCATCTATTTAAATGAAGCTGCGTATATGTTACGCGGGCAAATGATAGTATTACAATTAAATAAATATACGTAGAAAGAATTTTGTTACCAACTTCTTTTATCATAACTTTTAACAATTTATCGTAATCTAATTATCGCATATTTTGGCTCATTATCTTAGTATCATGAATGATATGGATAAGACACAGCTTTCCATTAAGTAGTCTATCTTTACATAATACAAATCATATAAACGGAACATGACAGAAACTTACGTAGGGTACAGTACAAGGCATTACCTGTTATCACTAAAAAAATACCGTTGATTGAAAAAACCTAAAAAAAAGATTGGGTGTACCAAAATCGTTTCAAAAACTTCTCATAAACCAATGATTATACTATATATGAAAAAAATTGTTTTTTTGCCTATTAAAAAATTAACTTAGAATAATAATTTGCTTATATAATACTTATCCATTTTTTCAGGTTTTCGATGCACTTTTATTAAAGAGGATGAATGGTAGCCCTAGCTAATAAGCTAGCAAGAGACGCTGAAAAAGCCTAGACGATCTTGCAATCTAAAAGGATTTTATACATTATTTTATGTTTCAAAATAGTTTTACACTTTGAAGGAATTTAGAAAGCTTGGTTTAATCTATATGTAACAAAATACACAATTTTGTAAACTAAAAGTTTGCACAAAAAACCTATGTAAGCATAACAAAATAGAACTGGTTCATTTTTTGCGGTGTCCAAAAAAATCAATACATACTTTCTCGTAGGAAACACAGCGGGAAGAATAAAAGCAGCACTGAAAAACACGTCCTTCCTTCTGGTTGAAACTAGATCAAAACAGCGTACTAATTACACTGCTAAATGTCAAACCGCATTGAAACATGCGAAATGGTGAAAACTACACCAAGCAGCTTTATTTGTGTTCATAGTTAATTACATTACATAATTAATGGTACGTCATTTGCAAGTCGCGAAGCTAACCTTTTATTATAAAAGTTAATTTCCTTAATTCGGGCTCTTCCCTTTCGTCTGTCCTATTCTTTAGACTCTCGTAATGAGAAAAGTCCTGCTTATTCACATTTAGGTATTCTCTTTTACGTATATTTTCTTGAGCGGAATTCTTTTGGAATTAAAAATCTTTGTTGTGATTTCATTTTGGTCAAACTAAGTCTTCCTTCAGCCATTATTTACTTTAAGTTTGAAGCAACTTAGAAAGTGTGATATAGGCACTTAATTTGAAACATATTTAGTCTTTTATACATGCCATAAGCACAATGATTAAACAGAATACAAAAATGTAAGACGTATTTTGTGGTTTATTTAGATAAGGTATAGTTTTCTAATCTTTTCAATTTACCTTGAAAAGAATTCCAGGTAAATTTAAGATTTAGAGAAACAAACGGCTTTACAGTCAATAAGATGATCTTACTATCAATAGAATTCTTCTTCCTCTAACTTTATTAATCTTAATTAGAAAAAATGTGCACCACTCACACCATATGTTTACATTTTACACCACAGTTACTAGATCTCCCTTCTTTAAAAAGATACTGCATATACCATCACATATCAACTCGTTAAACCACCAACCATAATATACGATTAACATGTTAATAATATCGTTCCTATCACACCCTTATCTTACTTCGTATCCAAGTAGATGCATAATTATAGCGTAATCATGAAATATTCATTAAACATACGCTTGCGGACCGCGGTAATGTACAATTTCCTACAAACTCTATTTGAAATTATGTTAACTTTCACGACAAGCCTGTTAAACAACGTTTTGATATTAAATTATATTGTCATTTCATTAACAAGACAGCATGACTGGTTGACCTACCAAATGTAATTGGACATATTTTAAGGCTATGTATTTAATGTCATGTCTATCCAATTTTCTATTTTATCGATGCTAAACAAATCACAAAGAGAAGAAAAACTTGTAACGAACCCGCTATACCAACCCATCTAGGGCTAGCGGATAGGATAGAGTCTGGATAGACGCGGACTCGTTCCTGAGGGGGACTTGAAATAACATGGCCGCCCGGGTGGTTTTTAGTGAAATCACCACATAACTGGCTCCTCAGTCCCCGAGGAGCCAGAGAGAAGGGATTTACCACCGAGTCAAAAAAAGAGCTAACGTGATATTATAGGTCTAAAACCTCCTTCATAAGGAAAATACTAGGTATCAGTGGATTGTTATAGGCTGTTAATATGGTGTGAAACAAATAGAGATCCTTTTTTCAACTGTACTTATTCAAAGTAATGACAAAAAAGAATACAGAAGGAAAAAGAAAAGGCGGAGAGGCTGGACAAGAGTTAATACAAGGTAAAGATGAAAGTGAGAGTTGAAATGATTGAAAAAGTAAAAAAATCTCAGAGGATAGAGAAACTTCGCATCAGTTCCATCAACAACCAATAAAAATGCTTAATTAAATAATAATACTCAAGTAATATGGTAGTGATGAACTATAAATAATTTACTTTGGCCTAAAATATTACAAATTACAATCTAGCTTTTTCCTGCGGCTCCACCCGCATATACTCGTATGTCGGTTTTCGCGGTGGTTATTGAAACTCATTTAACTATTTATTTATAAACCGATTGAAATGAAATAAAACACTTAATTTTAAGTGGAGCAAACCGCAAAGCATTTCTGTTAACCGCATTCATATCAGTTTCTGAGATTAGCGTGAACTAAAGTATACATAAAAATTCTAAAATTATAGTTAAATATACTATCGCATTCATTTTAAAAGTAAAATACCAGTAACCATTTTATTATATGTATTTATTGTATAGTTTACACATTTCAAAGAAATTTTGTTCCATATACATAGAGTTTAGAATAAATTAGTTTGAAATTACTTCAAAATAGTAATAAGAGCGTCAAATTCTCAATTATTAAGTCTAGACGCTGCAATACGGTGATAACCTAACAAGCTTTCATTTGTATTAATCAACTACATTGTTGTAAAACCATTCCAATATTCTATTTAATAAACCTAAATTAGGAGTAACATTTCATCAATAAACAAGCTACAAAAGTACTTTTTAAATAAACACAATGTTTTTTATTAAACGTAGGTATATTTTTATTTGATAATCTTATATTCGACTAGTTAGAAATGCAATGATAATGTCAATTTTTATTTTTCGAATGGGGCCTATCTTGAGAGCAATCAATACAATTAAAAAAGAGTTGATTAATACAAAAGAAGGATTGAAACAAGTGGCGTGCAATTAAAAAAACTTGTATTCAGCAGTGGACTGCGATAGGCTGATGATGATAACGGTGAAAAACAAAACATTCAAAACAATGAAAACTTTCTCCTTTACAAAATTGATTAAAATGCACCGAATTTAATACCAGACAGCCTCCACTAAGCACGTTATGGTAACAAGGCTATAATAAAGTTATAAACATATAGCACCAATCTCCCTCAATATCCATGTACGGGATGTTACACACTCTCGTAAAATGCTTGTAATATTATAAATATCACATCACCCCTACTTCATAACACAACCCCAAAAAAGTAAACATTTGAGGTCCAAATTACGCGCCTTGTATGAGCTTAACGCTGGAAAGATTATACATGTTTGTTATCTTTTGTATTTTAATGTGCATTACGAAACAAAGCTTTTTGAGTTTTGATATATGAAGTGCATTTCTTTATTAAAGATACAACCTTCAATTGTGATTGAAATTGTAAATGGAATTTGTATATTTTTAGTTAGTGAAACGAAATTGAGGAGTTCAATCTGTAAAATTCTGGATTATTTATTATACTTTTTGGCTGGATTTATTTGTATCAAAATAGAAAAGGCATATAGCATCAAACAATGGCATGTCAGTGATGCATGTCGGTTTCGGTGACGCCATAAGAAGTTTTTATTTGGAAAATTGAATACTGAATATTGAATCTCGTATTTTTAACGACTACCCGTTTTAAAGACTATGGACGGATATATAGATGTAATGAAACTATGTATCCTTATACATTATACATTATCACTCCTTAGTCAAATATTATGTTGAGGTTATTTATATCACTACCGAAATAACTTGTTCAAAAAATGTTTTCTTTCTGTGATAAATACATTTTTTTTATGTTTTAAAGACTATGGACGGATATACAGATGTAATGAAACTATGTATAAGCAGTCAAATATCATGTCAAAGTTATTTATATCACTACCGAAATAATTTGTTCAAAAAATGTTTTCTTTCTGTGATAAATACGTTTTTTTATGTTTTAAAGACTATGGACGGATATACAGATGTAATGAAACTATGTATAAGGAGTCAAATATTATGTCGAAGTTATTTATGTCACTACTGAAATAAATTGCCCAAAATTTTTTTAATTTCTGTGGTAAATGTTTTTTTATGTATGGTTCTTCCAAAATAAATCTATTTTGCCTTATGGAAAGCATAAGCAGAATTCAACCATACGCATTGTGAATCTAGACAATGCAACAATGCAGCATGGTGACCTGTATGTCAAACAGAACAGCTCAAAAAGAATTGAGTGAATGGTGTACCATTCACTCAATGTTTTGTTACCAACAAGGTTGATATTGTATTTTTTACGATATGTGGCTTAAGCACGTTCTGTCTGGTATCGATACTACCATATTTATTTTAATTAGAAGCATCAACATATAGTTATTAAATTAAAGATAAGATAGCAATACTATACATTTGAATTTCGTTCGTTCGAGACACCTCGAGCCGGGCGTTTTATTCCAACTCACATATAATAATCAATATTAAATTTATTTCAACCCGAAACATGGTCATTAGTTCACCATACAATTTTCCTCATAACTATATAATTACAGCTAGTATAATCTCATAAAGGTGAGCGCCACATCCGAATTAATAAAAGTTTTAAATTTTTAAAGCATGTATTGGTCCGAAATTCTGTCAATAATCCAAGTGTGCATAGATTTAATGTTAAGATCTGCATTTAAAATGTAGATATTGCTTAGAGATAATTAAATTGTAGATGATTATTTATATCTTACGTAAGACTTTCAAGTCATGTTAATTTGTGTCTTCAATAATAATAAACATATCACAAGGTTAAAAATAAAACCTTAGTTGTGTTCCTATCGTGGGAAATAATTATTTTTATGTCATATCAAATACAGTAACTGTAAATTTTGTTACTGAAAATTCAGGCTTCTAATTTTATCCACAATGAAGTTATGGGGGAGAAAAGGATGGTACAGCCGTGCCGATATTTTGATCGACTTGGCGGGGGCACTGCCGTGCTCCCAGATATTACGGTTTTTTTCAGATTTTTTTGTAGAAAAACCCACTAGAATGATACATCTCTAACTCGTTAATTTGAAGTCCTCGCCTGCGGCCCCAACTTTAACCACATTGACCAATTGCTTACTTTTAGTTCTCGAGAATAATTTACAGTATTTTTTTCAAAAGATGGTAGTACAACAATAAAACTTAATAATTAGAACAGTTGAAAATGTTATAGGCCAATGACGAAATAAACTGTATTAACATATTGGTCAACGCATACAACTCAAAAGTAATTATAATTTGGAAAAATATAATTTGGATGGTTCGAGCATTGTTTCATACTGGTTACAGACTGTGTACCCAAAGAATGTTCTCTGTGCTGAAGAAGAAAACAGAAAAGTTTTATTAAAAATAATGTCGATTAAGTTTATAACTTTTTTAGGTTACAGTTATGAACGTATTTAGTTTTACAAGAGAGAGATGTAGCGTCCGTCCTAGCTGGGTATTAGCCGCCAGGTATGCAGCTAAAGCGGACTGGAATATTAAGTGGACCATTACATATATTTGAAACGGTTGGTTGTAACGTTCAAGTTAGGGTAGTTTGTTTTATATCAGTTTAATATTTTAGTATTTGCATTTGAAACATGTTTTTTCTCGAGAATCGGTAACAATCGAAGGGATGAAAAGTAAAATTTATAGACCTAATGCGGAAGTTGTCTTTTAAAAATAATAAAAATAAATAAATAAATATTTCGAACATCTAACACACAACGCCATCTAGTCACAGAGCTTGTGTTATGGGTACTAGATAACTGATATAAATACATATATATATTTTTTGTAAAACATACATATTAAACATAGAAAACACGTAAACTCCGAAACAAATATTTGCAGATCATACGAACATTTGGTCTGAACCGGGAATCGAACCTGAGACCTAAAGCACAGCAGTCGCATACGCTACCACTATGCCACCAAAGCAGGAACTCTAAGAAGAATCATATCTCAAATCGTTTAAATAAATATATTATTAATTTCTAAGTATCAAACGGATCCAGTTCAGTTTATTCCACATTTTAGTTATACCAGCTGTTTATGAAACTTGATACTATCTTGTTTTTTTATTTTATTCCATTATTTATCAATAGAATCAAAACGCTGTTGAACCAAGAGAGGCCTGTAATATTAATTATTATTTGTTAAATAAATAATAAATATTTTCGGATATTTTAACACACAACGCCATCTAGTCCCAAACTAGGCAGAGCTTGTACTATGGGTACTAGACAACTGATATTATTACATATATATACTTTTTTTGTAAATACATACATATTATACATAGAAAACACCCAAACTCTGAAACAAAGATTTGCAGATCATACAAACATTTGCTCCGACCCAGGATTCGAACCCGAGACCTCATGGACATCAGTCACGTACGCTACCACTGCGCCACCAAGGCAGGCAAATGTACTTTAGTTATTATTAATATAGCACCATTTCATTGTATATAAATATATCATGCATGAGATGTTCTAACCAGTCCTTGTCTTTAGACGCTCAACTGTAATCTATTGTTGAGAGCAACCTAATTTTTGGTTTTATGTAAAGTAGCAGTTGCTTACCCTTGATCTAAAATGATATTTATTGTAAACTATTACTATGAGAGAACCATTCATTCGGTACTTATGGCGAATTAAAGTGCGGCCTCACAGAATACCGGAATTTTTTTTTGTAGCTTTTTTTCATGTTTCTTGTCCTGGGAGTATCCTCCGTCTTCTCTAATGCTGGAGTACCCTCAAAAGATCACAATAGACTTGCATCACTAACCAATACGTGATAAGCCTGCTCTTTTGCACTCTACACCACAAAAATCACTGGATTGCGTCTTATCGGGTTTCTCGTAAATTTGAAATGGTTGAAGACAGAACCAAGTTAAACTTATTCTATTATAAATGGTTCGCTTTTCACGACGGTTCAGTGCGGGATTTTAGCTCGCAACATTGTTGCCTTGAGCACTGAGTTACTAGTAGTACTAGTAGTAGCTACTTCCTTACTCGTTTCGGCGATAACCATATATGTATAAACAAAATTCTCATTTTATTATGTACAAGCAAATCCATACTATGATTGTACATTTGAAAGTAAGTATATATATTAAGTTAAGGCTTAACTGCTATACCGATTCAATGTAATTTGACATGAAGATTCTTTGATTACCATAGACTACTCTTTACCGCGATTACTTACATACATGCCATCGAAGCCACAGGCCAAATCTAATATTCATATAACTTTGAACCCAGTTATCTTTTTTGATAAAACAAAACACAATGAATTACGCAGCAGATATAACCAAGGATAGAAATTTGGTTTGAGATTACAAAAACGAATCGTGTTGTTTTTTGTGTGAAACGAAAAATCCCATTCCAAATCCCTACAATAGACAGACAGAGATAATAGTTATAACATGCAGATAATTGAAAAGTGATGTTGATATTTTCATGGGAATTTCTTAAGCTGGATATAAAAAAATCCAAAAGGTATTGCGTGGGCTTCCTATTCAAAGAATTTAAAGTGAAATGATGGTACGCCCGTGTCAGAATTTGGAAAACTGTTTGAATGTACATACTTCAGCTTTATAAATTTTATAAAAACTCTAGCCAGCGCCTCTATCGGCGTTTATGTCGATTATCGCGTGATATTACTTTTTTATTTCTCAATGAATTAAAATAAAAAAACACTTAATTTAATTTTGGTCCAGGATCATTTTTTAGCTTCGTTATTTATTACCTGCTTAAAAATATATTATATCATTTACACTTATTTACTATAAAATCGTGGATATTGTGCATTGTTTTTTATGTTTTATTGTTTGCATTAATGTGTATTAATATCTCTATATTTTAGTTTATGTAATTTTATCTGAATTGAGTAAATTGCTATATTTATTTTGAACACCAATACTACCCATGATTTTGTGTTTCTACAGTCGATTTGTCCATCCGAAGGTTGCTTGTAAGAGATTGCTTTTTAGCGATAAGGCCGCCATTTGTACATGGTCATTATATTGTTTAGCTCAAATATAACTGTAACAATTGGTGTACAATAAAGTTTATTCTATTCTATTCTATTCTAATTTTAGGTACAATTTAGTAAACTACATCCAAATCGGTTGAGCCACTTCAAAGATCAACGCGCACAAACCCACGGACAAAAAATGAAGAAGCTAAACATACTTTCCCATTTTATTTTAAAAATGGTGTTCAAATACAGGGTATAAACCATATTCATCCCACAAATATTATTATAATCATCTCTTGCATATAACCGAACTTATGTTCTACAATTACCAACATGAACTACTAATCAACATCGCTAATGAACAGATCTTTAGTGCAGTCAAGAGTCATTATACACATATATTTCCTAAAACAAGATTTCGTGTTATGTAAACAAATAAAAATAGCCTAATAGTTTACCAGCTGACATCAACAGGCATCAACTAGTCTTCAATATCCATTGAGTTTAAACTCTACACCAGGAGCCCATTCAGTGCTGCAGCGATGTCTAACACACAATAAGCCGGACTATCTCCGGAGATTGCTGGCTAAAACAATAAAGGCTGTCTAGCCAGCTTCGTGCCATGTCAACCTATATTCAATGTCTAAGTTCTTGGCAGTAAGATATTCTTGCGTTGACGTATTCTATGAAACAAGGTAACGTGTATTTGGAGTTTGATTTGAGGAAATTGGTATTTGGGCCATCTACTCAACTGTTAAATGGAACCTTACCTTACAAAATATGTAAATTATGTGTAAATATGACGTCACATTATTTTCAGTGAAATAGTGCCACCTTATTTATTGGTTGTTCACTGTTGTGACGAAAATCCAACTAAATTAAAGTGTTATTGCACCTTTTTAGACATAAGTGAATTTATCTCCATTTTTATGTGGTTATTACAAGTATGCATTCATATTAAGTTTAAATATAGATATATAGGCAAGACTAGCTTATCGGCAAACGTTGCTTTGCTATAAAAAAAAGTTTGGATTGGACGGACAACCCTTAAAATTTAAGGGGATGAAAAATAGATGTTTGTCGATTCTCAGATCTGTGTACATATCGGGCACACAAAATTT
This sequence comes from Hyphantria cunea, assembly GCA_003709505.1. Lineage (NCBI taxonomy): Eukaryota > Metazoa > Arthropoda > Insecta > Lepidoptera > Erebidae > Hyphantria > Hyphantria cunea. The sequence continues at coordinate 670,975 of PKRV01000557.1, read as the reverse complement.
CATGAGAATCGGTCAAGCCGTTTCGGAGGAGTTTAACGATAATTTTATATATTAGATACATGAATTAGATAACTGAGATCATCAAAACATCTAACGATAAAAATACCAAAGCATACTTTACACTACTACAGTATATTTATAACAAATCTTGTTTAGTACAATCCGTACGTCTTTCTACAATCATCATTACAATCTGAAAAGTATAGTCACTTTATTTCTAAAACTCTAAATATTTTGTGCATGGGTATTACAAGTGTGTATATAGTACCTCTTCTTTTTCTAGCTATTATTATTCCCGAGATTATTTAGGGTTGACAACTTCCAACCGGTTTTAACAGGCTAACGGTTTTTCTACAGAGCGACTAGCATCAGACGTCTACAACCCTGAGGGTGAACTGCATAATTAAACAATATATGCTGCTTGTTGCTTAATATTTTCTAGTTGTTGCACCATCATTAGCAAAGTTTTGATTTGATTGGAGATTGCTTATTGTAATAAGACCTCAAATAAAATATTATATTAATAAATAAAATATTATTCTGTATCATAACATATTTTTAAAATAGATTTTTCAACACTTTTAAAAAATTTCAAGTACGTTTTAAAAAGGTATTAACTAAAATATCTGTGTTAACAATTTGTGGATCGCACGAAAGCCATGCCTTATGAAGGGTTTGAACCGAAAGCAGTCAGAGAAGTACAAGGCATCAAAGTGACCGCTTAAATGACTAAGTAACTAACTCAGTGCAGTTGTACCATCCGTTTATCCGTGTGTATTGATAAAAATATAAATGACATTGCAATTAACAATCCATTGTATCAATACTTGTGACGACACATGATTCGCTATTCAAGATGAGGAATACTTTATAGATTTAATACCAATTTCGGGCAATAATCACGTTCGTAATAATGAGTGTTAGTTCATAAATGGAAGATGATATCATTGCTTTATGAGTATCTGTAGTATAAGTTGCAACTTATTCGTTATGCAGACTTGTAAAATATTACATCATGGTTCAACAATGTATTTGAGAGACCACAAATTATCGGTAATGCTAACTGCATTTATTAAACCTGACTAATATGGCCATCCGGCCTTATATAATAAAATATATAGCCTATATACTTTATTATATGCAATAAAGTAGTGACTTCTTAGAATAATATACCGAGGATTTAACGTACAAGAATCATATGTTCAATATTATTCTTCTCCTTTTGATGATATGGCAATCAGCCGGATCAGCTATTTCTGCAAATATCAAGTATTTCAAGTCTTCAATTCTTAGTCTTCGAGTCTTCAACTCTTCGTTGTGATGGAATTAATGACAAAAAAAATAAAAAATGTGGATGACATGAAATGAGGACTGTCTTTCGCAAAAACAAAAACGGTCGTCCTAATCTTAAATATTATTATAAGAATACTGACTCTTTGACATATTCGGAGCCAATGCCCTACGTAAACATGTATCACACAAGTCAAAAAATTCTGCCAAAAATAGAATCCACTTTAAAAAATAATACATTAATAAATAAGGAGAAACTTTTTTATGTTTTGATATTATCTGTGTTTGTCTAGTCAGCAATAAGTATATTCAGTTGAGAAATTTCTAAAGATTTAACTTTTCTTGTTAATCGCAAGAACTAAGATATTTTCTATAATCTGTAGTCATACAGACTATGAAAGGAGAAGTCCGTTTTGATCGGCAACTACTTATATGTATGTGATTTGTATAATGTAACTTGTAATTTGTAACTTTAGACAATATCGACGGTCATCCTCATTTTTTAGACAAAGAAAAAATTTTTGTATTGATGGGTTCTACTTTGATAAAATTGTTAAACAAGGAAAATGATACTTTTTCATTACCTAACTATTGAGAGTACTCAACGTCATCTACAAATTGAAACTAGTATACTGCATAGGAGATAATAGCTCTTAACATAGGCCCATAAAGTTTCACGCAAAATAATCATTAATCGTCATTAGCTCAACGCGCTGTCTAACTAGGTGATCGAATAAAAACCATGTTTGTCAGAATAATAATAGACTCACTAATTGGTAAAGTCTGTTACCAAATACTCGCCAAATGACGTCACTTTCTGTGGTTATTTAGTCAGGCACGTTAAATACAGACTTATAATCTAGATAGATTTTGATATTCTTAGGATTATAAGAAACTAAACAGTTTTATTACGGTTTTATTTCCTCCGAGACATTTTTACTAAATTATGTTAAGATCGCCTATAAATCTATTTCACGCACAGAAAATAACATTAGACCTCGAGAACCTAACTACTAGGCCAAATCGAAATTGTGTAAAAGATTGTTTTCGAACTTTCTAGCGTTGCTGAACCAACTACCCGTGTCAATTACAAAAGGTTTTCATATGGAAGCCGGGACTGACGCCTTAACTTACCCACCATGGCACGTAGTGTTTTCAATATTTCAATAACGATCACCAATCAAAGACAGACTTGGCAGAGATTATTTCACTTTGCAATGTGTTACTTATATTGGAAGTTAAAAGTGACGGGTAAATTGACAATAAATGAATATCTACGGACCACCTCGCCACGAGCCCTTCTCAGTGGTGGAGGATGAATTTGTCATCTGGTTAAATCAGCCACTTGGTGAAATGCAACTAAAGTATCCCCGCGGTCGAGACCGCTCAAATGTGCCAAAGCATGGCTCATCAACGATAAAAGAATGGTAACTGAAGCAGTAATAAATTTACCCATACTTGATTTATTTCAACTAGTTTCGTGTAACTCGTTTGATAACTTTATGTGTGCATATAGGAAAAGAGAAGATTCCTAAGAAAGCGAATAAAATTTTATTACTTTAACTTTTCGCGTTAGTAACAACAAAAAAGAATTTTCAATGGTTACCGAACGGAGGGTTTCGAGTAACAAGCAGAATGACAGAAACCAATAAAGAAACTGAAAGAATTCTATTCAATGCATTGCGACTTCTCGAAATGGGCTTGTCTTTTGTCCTTGTTAGGATGCATATACAAGTGTGTCGATAACCTGATATACATACTTACACTGATTTGAAAAAAGAGAATTAAGTTCGGATCAAAATCAATCCTAGTTCCTACCAATTCCAACGCATGTTATAAATACGAAAGTTTGTAAAAACGTTACGATACTTTCAAAATACTGCACCGATTTAGACAAAAATGTACAGTAATATAGAGCTTATACACCAGAATACCATATTAACTACTATTTTGTATGGAATAATAATGGTAAGCGAATACATGGACACCCGCAACACCAAAGTTACAAGTGCGCTGCCTGTCTTTAAGAGATGGAGAAGACGATGAATTTTTTTTATTTTTGTCTGTCTGTTTATTCTGCCTGATATCTAGAACTAAAACTTACTTTTTCTTTTTTAATTTTGATCAACAGCTCATAATGTTCCACTGCTGGGCTCGGCTCTCAGGAGAGTGTTAAGGCCATACGTCCCCACGCTGGCCAAGTGCGGGTTGGAGAACGGCAAGAATACGTTGTGGCCGCCCGAAGGCCTCCAACTAAGCTTCACGACTGTTATCGTATGATAACAACCGGGACCGACTGCTTTACGTGAACTCCGAATCACGGAGACGTTCATGGTAACATGCGACCAGCGGTCACCCATCCAGGTACTGACTGAGGTTTCTAATCACCGAGTGCAACTGGGCTATGAGCGCCTTTTATAAAGTTTGCCCCGCTGGTTTTCTTAGCTAATAATTATATAGTGAAACTATACAATAACCTTGAGTACTCTAAGAGGCCTTGAGATATCTCAAAACAATTAAAATTGTAGACAAAAGGCAAAAAGTTCTAATGGAATTAAAACTACATTACATGAAACCTGATTAATCATTTATATGGAATCACCTACAAATACATTAAAAAGTCGACAGGCAATCTACCACAGGGGAAGTCCCATAGGGATGTACAATAATTATAGATAAGTACTGTAGTTAGTCATAGTCTGACAACGATTAAGGTTGTTGACCTCGTTATAGAATATAAAAATCCGTTTATATAATATAAATGCATTTTAGACCGATATGTAGCGATAATGAAATGCAGCTACAAATATAGTATGTAACTGCCTATCGAGGAACACTATCTGCTCATAATAGGGTTTTAATAGTACTAAAGTCTCATATTAACCTATTCCGATAACGAGTATTTGCTCATTGTGGGTCATCCATTAATTACGTCAGTCGTCAAGTAGGGTGGGGATAAAAGTGACGAAATCTCACATTGTGTGTCTATCTCTAAGTATTAAATAGTAGGTACAATTTGGATTTATCACTGAATCATTTTTGGTTTTTTAATAGTCACTCAATATTTTAGATATAGAGATTACCAAAGTGATTTAACGTATCCTACTTCCGCTGATTTTCCGTTGTTTCAAACATAAATGTGACCAGCTGTAACAAGGTGGGTTGGGGTAAAAATAAAACAGGAAATCAATGTGACATACTTTATGGATATCCTCTTGGTTGAAATAAGTACTACTGGGTCCGGATGGCGTAAGAAAGCGGTTCCTGGATCCCTCCCTTCTCAGGCGCAGAGTGGCACACCGTGGTGGTTTAGTAGGTGGTCTGGCTGGTGTCAGTCAGGAGTCCCACACAAAGCGAACCCACTGTACCCGCAGGGGGGGGGCGAAGTGCGTAAAAGCATTCCACCAAATAAAAAAAAAAAAAAAAAAAAAAGTACTACTGCTATGTATCATATGTATTATAATGGTTGCAGATAAGACAAAGATAAAAGTCAGTTAGTATTGTCGTCTTAGTGGCCACTCCAATAATTTTTTTATCGAACAGCGGGCAAACGAGTAGACGTATCGCCTGATGGTAAGCGATTACCTTCGCCCATGGACACCCACAACACCAGAGGCGTCACTAGTGCGTTGCTGGCCTTTGGGGATTGGGAAGAGTATGGGGGGAGGGTTTAGGTTATGGGCCTCCGGTATCCTCAAGCGCTGTTTCACATCGGTTTTCTCATTAATCTTAATCTTTATCTTAAAAACTTAATCTCTTCATAAATTACCATATTGCCACGGCAGATTCGTGGCCAATTATATAAGGTACTTGAAATTTAGAAAAAATAGTTAAAACATTACGAAAATGACAATGATTGTGCTTTTCAGTACTTATTTACTTTACAGTAGATACTTATTTTCTTTAAGTATTACTGGGAGAGAAGAGTTTTAACAGAGAGACGGGAACAGAATGATCTCACTCTAACTCTCTCAACTCATGACTTGGCCTCCACTTACCTTCTTACTACTATATGTAATTATCTTCTCCAAGGTTTTGGCCTACTGTTACCTAGGACAAGTAAGAACAACCCTTAGTAAATGCGTAGGTATCTGAGTATTCCATGCGCAACATTAATAATTTAAACTTATAAAATATAAATCACCACGAGCGAATTTCCTACCAACGTAGAACACACTAATAAAATAACAAATACTTACTGAATTATGCGAAATACCCCGGATCCACAAAAACTGAACGTACGCAAACTTTGAGCTAACCAAGAAGGGGGTAACGCGAAACTTTTCTTTTGCGAATCACTTAATAACAAGTTATATTGACAATGTGATATTGAAGCAAGAAGAAAGCCTACACGGGCTATTACCGAATAAAATTTCATAGAAAGCTTGGCAAACAGAGCCTGATGGAGCGGCCCATTAGGGGCCATGCATAAATTGTTAGTTTAGTGACAACAAGCGCCGTCAGGCCGCGTTTTGTTGTGCATTGTTTTGCTTCCAATTTCCTATTGTTTTTTTTTGCTTTTCACGAAGGTCGTTTCATTCAGATTATTTATAGTTGACGCTTTTGTTTCACTGTGATGTAACTTTATGAATTTTTTCTACTACTATATGAACTTTAGAATATTTTGTAAAAGGATATATATAATCTTCATGTTCTTACATGTTTAGAAATAACTAAAGAAAATAAAACTATCAAAAAGCTGATTCTAACGCTAACGCTAAAAGCTAAGTAATATCCAACCTATTTCTAGGACATTTTGTTCAAGAACAACGCCAAAGTAAAATTGCTTTTAAACGGTTTTCGTGGAAAAAAAGAAAGTTTAAACTAATAGACTAAATCAGTGTTTAACATCGCAAGCCATATAAATATACCATAAAACTGTGTAAAGGTCAGACGTAAATCTTGGGCTGGTTGCGTAACCTGATCGCTTCTGAACACCATCGGTTACGTTCCGAAAGCATTGTCATTTATCCCTTAAGACAAATAAAGCGATAGTTGTTAAGCTTATTATACATAATTACGATCAGCTTGTTATGTACGCGCATTGATCACTGGATTGATCTCGGTTAGATAATTCTTTAAGAAGAACCGTGTGCTTTAGCGCGCATTGCCTACTGTAGCCTGATTGATATTTAATGACAATAAATCCACATTATAACTAGGAAAGCTTTTAGATGGACAAGTTTTAGAAGTGGTTTCTTTGCTTTTGGTCTATATACATCCACTACTCCTGTATTATAGGTAGGTAGGTACACATTGTTAGTATTGCAAAATTTACCAGTAGTAGTTTAGAAATTGTAAAACTGTGTAGAAATTGTCACATGGCAAAAACCGAAAACTTGACTGAGGAAATCAACAACTTAAAAAAGTGGTAAAGCTGGTATCTCTTTTCAAAATAATGACTTAACCATTACTGTACAGGAGCTAACCGTTTGACGAACAAAAGATCACCGTGTTTTATAACTCGTTTATCAAGTTACGATGCAGATAGTAAATACACACATTTTGCCTCGAAGATCGTACAAGATAAAAATGACATAATGCGTTGCCTCCTCCAATCATTACCTGCTATAATACAGTGAGTAAATCATGTGCATCCGTAATCTTTGAAACCGGTTTTATCTTAAAATATGAGCAACGAAAATAGAAGACATTCAATCTTATATAATGATAAGAAATTATACATTTTACTATATAGTTTCAATTAATTTAACTTATAACTATTTGATAGCCAACCGATTTAGTTTTTAGTCTCGTCAAATTAAAAATAAGTACACAAAAATTTTGTTTTGTTCGCTTTAAAACAATTCGAAAACAATGCCGTTGATCTTAAAAATAAACAATAACAAAACTGATTGAAAACCATTAATCGAAACTATCCCAACGCGGAGTCATTTTTTAAATCGTACCATTAGTAAGAGTCCCATTCTAAATCGGTTCATTAATCATAACGAGTCGATCGACTAGTTGCGACAGTGTTCTTATTATTCGAAACAATGGTGAATACAAACGACAACATTTCACTATCCTGTTTCTTTAATAAGCGAACACAATGATAGATGAAAGTCACTGTGATCTCAATATTGTCGTACTATTTATATGCATGTCACTTAAATAACATACGTTTTGAGAGAGATGCTACTTGCAGTTAGAGAAGAGAAAGCTGAATCTAGAATAGGATTTAATTTGTTTTCCAGGATCTGATATAATCAAACAACAAAAAACAATATTATTTGTTGTCGTTTAGATACCTCTTATTTAGATTTCGATGATAAATAGATACTTATGATCATGTGAACAGGTTACTACACAAATACATATGTATCGTGTTTCAGTTAACTTTGTTTTCTTGTAAATTTATAGGTTATTATTGATAGGTTATTGTAACTTTTATTGCAAACATAATAAAATATGTATATAAGATTAAAGAATTTGAAGTAACTAAGTCTGTTTGTCTGTCATGCTTTCACGGCAACATCACTGTATTCATTTGGATGAATTTTGGTATAGACATAGCTTGAAACTTGCCAAAAAGATATAGTACCACTTTTTGTCGCAATGACATACACGCGGGCGGAGTGGCGGGCAAAAGCTAGTATGCACATAAACATTTACGCAATTTCCGAATAAAAAGTAACAAAATGAGATATTGTGTTGGTTATATCAATAAAAATAATTACTGGAGTTTAAGATTTTTTCGTCATAGCAACACTTACTTCTTGTCGTAACATTAATGAAATATCTGCGCATTTTCTCTTCTTGTTTTGCCTTTGCTGCTTTTCACAATGCTTACAGTACAGTGTTTTTGGCAGATATGTATCAGGGTATAATAAATATATCCACAGAAGACAAAGGCTGCCTTAGTTACTCAAACTAACCCCAAAATATTGTCTTACAGATTTTCTATATAAATTAAACTGAAACAGTTATAATACTGATTAGAAAAGCTTCGTTATAAGTGAACTTTAAAGTTATTTGATACAGGTAGTTTAATGTATTTATATCCCAATTTACATCAATGATATAGCCTAATCTCAATAAATCATACTATCATAAAAATTTTCCCTTTCATAATATTTTTTCAGTAAAACAAACATATACGAAAGTCGTTTTCAACTTTAAATCATATCGAGTAAACAACACTAGGTGGACAGGTGAGAACACAAGTGTGATAAATTGCCATCTTTATATATTGTTTGGAGAAAATATGAATATTAGTCTATATAGTGTGAGTTTATTTTACATTCTCGTGATCATCGCCCGATCACTTCTACTCAGAAGTAAAATAAACTCGCTCTAGGGTCTGCACTCTTCGCTAATCGCAACTCCGAACTCGGTCGGCATTAAAAGCCAAGGTATATATTTAAAATAAATAGCCAAATGTGTTGCTAAGCTCAAAACTCCATAATGGTTTAGTAATTTGCACAACGAAGGTTCTTATGGAAAAGACCTTAAAATTGCGAGAAAAAAATTACCAACAACACTGATTTATTTTTCCATTGGACTGCGACATACCAATAACTTTTGACAGGACGAAGTCTGACGGGGTACTATATGAAAATAAATTCGTACTAGACCTTTTAAATCCTTCATGAATGGTAACACCGAACGCGGTCGTTGTCGAAAGACGGTTTGTGTGAAATCCCCTGTATACATTGTGTCCTGCAAATAGTAGCATTGGTCACTATGGTTTAACATAGCTACGTTCTCTCAGGAGTCCGGTGCTGCAGTAATTAAATATTCTCTTAATATAGTTATTATGAATGGGAATCAGGGTAGAAAACTGCGAATAAAAATACTAACATTTGTTCTAACAGGACAATGGAAGTTATGCCAAAAAAATAGGACAAGATGACGTAAAAACCTCCTTTGTTTGTTCGTTATTTATGTAATGAGAATGTAATTTTTTTAAAGCTTTATAATAGCTTAACGACTGGCCTATTGGGCTATTAAATTTCAATCATAGTATTTGCCGCTGCTGTTCTACTAAACTAGACGACTACTAACAGATAGACGAATTAACAGTAGAGGCTTAGTAATAAGGTTATAAAGCCCTGTTTGAATACGGGACCCTAAAACATTTAAAATTATTTTATGAACGAAACTCAAACATAATTTGTAACTAATTAAAACGCGCCTAGTTCATTATTTTATGCTTGACCGAATTGTATAACTTACTTGTTAGGTATTCGAGCTAAGTTCAGCTTAAATAAATACTGCTAACGATTATTGCCATAAAATTCAGAGTCGTAAAAGTTAGAACCTGCTACTCAAATCAAATCGTTTGAAGATATGTATTACTAAAACTGATTTTCAATTATTATTTTAAACATCTGGACTTATTTAATATTATCAAACACTATCTTATCTAAACTAATTATGACCAGAAAGACTCGTGTATTCAAATATGCTAATAGATATAAGTGAATTCCATGATCGTAGTGAACCCAAAAGTTTGTTTCGAAGAAAATATTACCGTACCGTACGATAATCATAAAAATTTTAATCGACTTTAAAAAAAATCTCAATTCGGTTGAATTTGTTGTTATCAACTCAGAACTTTGTCGTTTATAAACCAATTAAGGAATATTTTACTATGTCAAGAATAAATACCAGTGGGCTTCTCTGCTTTTAAGATCATAATCAAACCAATAAGTCTTTTCTACCCATCTTTATAAATCAAAAACCACGTTTCTTCATATATTTGTATCATTAAACCCATATATCAAATGCGACTCTTCATTTGCATTATCAATTATTCAAATAGAGTCAGCATCAAGCAACTAAATATTATGAATTTGCATAATAAATTTATAGGTTGCATTAGTTTTATAGGAATATTCACTATATCACTATAGTTATAGAGGTTACTTTTGTCTATCAATAATTTCCTGGATCGTTAAGATGGGATATCAATCGCCCACGCGTGTCCGAACTCACAAGAACTTAATTAGTCGCTTCTCAGCGAGTCCCTGAGTGTTATTTATTGTCAGAAAGACAATCCAACTGATTATGATACTAGGTATAGCCAGTACATCACTACGACAACTTATTTCAAAAGAAGATGAATGTCGCCGCTCGCGTGATGTGGAAATAATTATGAAATAGTCATGTATCACTTACACTACATATTCTGAGAATTGACATGGAAAGTAAATTTATATCGAATTATAATTTACAAGATTGGAATAAAGATAAATCTTGTAATGAGTAAACTGATATCTTATAATTAGATTGTATGTTTGAGAGGCGAATGAAGACGGTAATTTATTGGGCCAGAGTTCGTTCGCTGTTGGAGACAGTTTATCTCAAACTTGAGTTATAATTCAAGCTTAAGTTCCAGGTACATCAACATAAATATAACCAGTACCTTTATAATATATTTGTAGGTAATAAACGTTACTTCTTTCGTATATCTCCTCACTTTTCTAACATTTAAGAAGTTTCAAAGAGACTATAGTTTTTATTCAAACTAGAAGTGCCTCGTCATTTGTGTTTTAGTTACATCCGAACACTACAACCGTGTTAGGTTTCATTCTGAATTTATTATAAATTGCATTTTCTTCATATTTTGTTGCAATTCAGAATATTTATTAAGTCATTCCGCTATTGGGAAAAAGGGAAATTATAATAATAAAAGAATATGAAAATCGATCGGAAATATAAATAATGTAATTAATTAATTTTTTATTAAGATAATAAATAAACTACTGTTTTATGATAACATGTCTTTTAAAGATAAATTATTATGAACGTGGCGGAGTGTATGGAAAAAAGGCAAAAGAAAAATATCGAATTGACTAGGTGTGTCTTAGCCTCCATTGACATTTCGTGTGTCATGCACCTAGCGTGGTAGTGTAGTTCAATCTACAAATTATTCATGTAATAATATTTAAAAAGGTCATTAAAAGGGCAGCATATTTGTTTATTCACTTAGTATTATAATTCAAAAGATTTCATATTTGAAAATTTATATTACAAATAACATGTTAAGCTATTTGCCAAAGATGGCTGGCTAACAGAAGTTAAATCTTAATAATAAATATTTTGAACATCAAACACACAACATCATCCAGTCCCGAACTAAGCAAGACTCTATTATGGGTGCTAGACAACTGATATATGCAAATAGATGTGCACTTGTTTTCGTAAATACATACATATTATACATAGAAATCACCCAAACTTCAAAGCAAATATTTGCAGATCATATAAAAAATTTGTCCGAACCGTGAATCGAAACCGATGGCTTAAGCACAGCAGTCACATACGCTATCACTGCGCCACCGAGAAAATCTGTTGAAAGAAACTGTGAATCCATCAGTGTGGTGTGCAATAGTAGAGGTTCATATCGCTAAAGGCTAATGGTAATGTTATAGTTGTCATTAAAATAAAACGTCAGGCATCTCAAAGGTGTAAAATACTTGACTGCCTTGTTGGTTCAGCGCTAGCATATACGACCGATGCACTTAAAGTTTCGGGTTCGTTGTTGAGTGTTTCTCGTGTATGTGTAAAAGAGCATATTTTTATTTATTTGAGTTATATAGTGCCCATAGTACAAGCCCTCCTTAGTTTGAAACTAGTGAGGGTCTTATGTCAGATGTCAGATTTTTTATTTTAATATTGTTATTTATCTTTATAAATATAGTATTATAAGTTGTCATTCAATCTGTGGATAGAAGTTTTTTAAAAGTTTCAATAACATTCTGTTAAGTTTTCAATTCTAAACAAAAAGTGATTGTAAGATGACCTGGCTTGTATGAGAATGAAATTCGTTGTGAAGGACGCCTGACTATGTAATCAGCAATTCCGCAACTCTATATTGTTTTAGGATAGGTTCCCACATTTCAGGACAAGGTCCACTACTGTATTAAAAGAAGTCGAGGTTTTTCACGGTACTTATACATTCTCGCTTTAGTAACGCTCAGATCTCAAAGAAAAGACCTTGTGTGGGAGAAATATATCTGTCATTTTTATGGGATAGGGGGCAAACAATCAGACGTATCACCTCATGGTAAGCGATCAGCACTGCCCATGAACCTCCGCAACTCCAAAGGCGTAACAAGTGCGTTGCCGGCCTTTTAATAAGGAGTACGCTCTTTTCTTGAAGATCGAATTAACTTAGCTTAACTTAACTTAAAATTAGCAGGTACAGCTTATTCCACAGTTCTGTTTTTAATAATTGAATACCAACGCCATCTTTTAACTAGTAGTTGCAGACCCAGTAGAGCAGAGTCCGTTGTCTTAAATGTTGCAACAAAAAAGGATTTTAGCTAATACAAGTTCAACGCTAAGATGATATCGCATCTCACACACGGACGTCTGATTAGCAACTAAGCAGAGCCTGTCCAATCGTAACCAGACTGCTGATAAACATACTTTCATTAATATGAAAGTGAACATGTGTTCATCACACATTTTTTTTATGGCATATGGGGCAAACAAGCAGACGTTTCGCCTGATGATAGACGATTACCGCCACCCATGAACACTCGCAACACTAGAGGCATCACGAGTGAGTTGCCGGGCTTTGCGAGATAGGGAGAAGGATGTTTGGAGAGGTTGGGGTATGGGCCTGCGGTGTCCTCTGCCGTTCAGCTGCATCAGGGAAGCACTCCAGTACCACGGGGTGCCAGAGTACCTGAGGCGGCTGGTGGCAGACTATTTGGTGGAGCGTACCGTCGTGTACGAGGATCGAGATGGCGCCTTGAGACGGCGACCCATGTCGTGCGGCGTTCCGTAGGGGTCTGTCCTAGGACCACTCCTGTGGAGCGTGGGGTACGACTGGGTCCTTCGAGAACGTCTCCCCTCCGGGCTGGGCGTAATTTGTTACGCCGATGACACATTGGTCACAGCCCGGGGGGCGAATTTCCAGGAGGCGGCGTGCCTGGCCACCAGGGGAGTCTCTCTGGTGGTCGGGCGCATCGAGGCGCTGGGCCTGCGGGTGGCCCTGGACAAGGCGGAGGCCCTGCTCTTCCATGGGCCCCGTCGCGGGCCGTCCCCCGGCGCCTCCATAGTGATCAACTCGGTCCTCGTACCGGTTCGGGCCCAGATGAGGTATCTGGGCCTGATCCTCGACGGTAGGTGGCTCTTCGACGAGCACTTCCGACAGCTTGCTCCCAAGCTGGTCGACACTGCCTCCGCCCTAGGGCGACTTTTGCCCAATCTGGGTGGAGCCAGTGTCGCAACGAGAAGCCTCTTCACGGGGGTGGTCCGGTCGATGGCGCTGTACGGCGCACCGGTGTGGGCGTCGGCTCTGACCGCCCAGAATAAGGCGCGCCTCTGGCGCCCTCAGAGGGTATTGGCGGTCAGAGCCATACGCGGATACCGCACGGTGTCGACCGAGGCGGCGTGCGCCTTGGCCGGTACACCCCCGTGGGATTTGGAGGCGGAAGTGCTCGCCGAAGTTTATCGACGGGTGGCTGAATTCCGGGCGGAGAGTGGCATGCGCCCTCCGCCCGAAGAGGTACGCGAGTGGCGTGAAGCCGCCCGTCGAGCCACTATGGTTCGGTGGTCGTCGCGGCTGGAGGCTCCACGTGCTGGCTTCGCTACCGTGGAGGCGCTCCAGCCCGTCATCCTCGAGAGAGCAGGGCGGCAGCACGGGACCCTTTCCTTCCGACTGACGCAGGTGCTTTCCGGGCACGGTTGCTTCGGGAAGTACCTGCACTCGGTCGCGCGGAGGGAATTGAGTCCCGCCTGCCACCACTGCGACTGCAGTGAGGACTCGGCCCAGCACACGCTGGCGGTGTGCCGCGCTTGGGCGCCGCAGCGTCGGGCCCTCACTGCAGTCATCGGAGGAGATCTCTCGCTGCCGGCCGTCGTACGCTCCATGGCCGGCAGCGAGAGCAGTTTTACCGCGGTCGCGACCTTCTGCGAGGAAGTCATCTCGCGGAAGGAGGCGGCGGAGAAGGCCCGGGAGAACCCCATCCGCCGCCGGCGAACCGGGCGGCGAAGGCGCGCCTACCAGCGCCTCATGCCGCCCTGAGTGTGGCCGCGGATGAGCGGGACGGGTTTTCCCCCCCATCCGCTTCACAGGCCACCCGCGAGGGGGCGGCGTTACGCGTGTGCCGTACGTCGCCTTAATTGAGAGTTTACCATCAGACGACGGAGCCCGCTTCAGTGCGGGAAGGCGCTGGGAGGGGTCCGGATGGCGTAAGAAAGCGGTTCCCGGATTTCTCCCGTGTCAGGCGCAGAGTGGCACACCGTGGTGGTTTAGTGGGTAGTCTGGCGAGTCAGCCAGGAGTCCCACACAAAGCGAACCCCCTGTCCCCGCAGGGGGGGAGCGAAGTGCGTAAAGGCATTACACCACGTAAAAAAAAAAATGTGCCTGCGGTGTCCTCACTCACTCGGTGAAACACACGCAGGCGCTGTTTCACCCCGGTTTTCTGTAACGCCATGGTATTATCACTCCGGTCGATAGGCTCATTCGTGCCGTGCATTCGGTACGTGGCTCTCTCACGGTCTGTATAACAACGGTAATGTGATGTTTTAAATTATAAATAAACAAGAATTATTAAACACAGATTATGTTGTGAACTCCAGTCTAGACAGAAATCAAGGAAAATTAAATCATATGTACATATCTTACAAGAACTTACTTTGATAGCTATAATAAAACAATGACATACAAACAGAAGTTATGCTCTCTGAATAAGGATGTGCGCTAAAAGCAGCTAAGCCCTACATTACTGTTTATGTCAAGCTATAAACTATCCAGTGAATGCTATTTCTCGTAAAATTTCACTTATATATAAAAACCACAAGGACTTTAATAAAACGCTGTGATATAACTGGTTAGTATAAAACAAATATGAAGATATATTAACCGAGTACTAAATAAAGCAATAAAAGTATATTCTCGTCGGTTTAATTTGTACTTTACATATAAATAAATTGATATAACTACAACGAAGTGCATAAAACAGATCCGTATTTAAACTATCTATTTTGAAACTAAAGCAATCCTTGTTTATTAGAATCTTCCTTATGAAAACAATAAACATTTACTACATTGGAATATATATTTTAATAGAAGCGGAATAAGTACAGAATTAATTTCGCTGGACTTAAAGCGATTTTCGGTCGTTATGGTCTGTTAATAAAAAGATAATCATTCTCAATTCAGTCAACGGAAATGTGAATATTATTACGGTTTAATGTTTTAGACGTTTTATTGTACAATATTATTTCATTATGGTCCATCGCCGTTAAAGTAGTAAAACATTATCTTGACTATAAATGTGATAATTAAAAAAGATGGAAAAAATAACTTGATTAATTCAACTATTTACTTACTGGAATTTTCCAAGTTTAAATTTATTAGTTTTAGTATATACATATATAAAGTTAGTATCTATTGTTATAACAATACACTATTTTAATTTTAATTAACCGATTTTAGATTTCGGCTAAGTAGTTTCAATAAGTAAGAGACGATGGGGGAACTGCTAACGCTTAGGCAAAATTACTAATAAAAATGATATCATTCATAACAAATCAGTCTGTCTATATTAATTATTATACTGTACCTATTAAATTAGCCATCATTTACCGAATTTAAATATTCCCTTACTTCTTTAGATAAATACAGACCAGTGCTGACCTAATCATTTTATAATCTTAGTAATATCATAAATGCGAATATATCTATCACGCCAGAACATCTTAATGGATGAAATTTGGCAAAGCGACAGACCTAAATTAATATTAACACCTAATATTTATGAAACAAACCTAGTACCTACGTGCCTAATTGAATACTACTACAGTACCGAGTAAATAGTAAATCATTATGGCAACAAATCGGCAACATTAATAGGACCTTTTTCATTTACATTAAAACTTAATTAGATAATATTACAGTACGTAGGTACAAAATGTTAAAAATCAATCAATGGATACTCGTATATGTCGAGAACTATACATTTTTTATGTTTCAATGGTTATTTTAAATGTTAAGTTGATAATTAATAACCAAACAACACGTTTTAACATAGAAAAATGTGACATTACAAACAATAAAGTACAACGATGTATTAAATTTTATATTACACGAATGCGTAGGAATGCTGCATTGTTTGAAGCTTGTTAACAAGACAGACCCGACTCCCACATACATGGACCACTGATAGAGACATTAAATCGAAAATATGTTCTTTTTGAGTGGGCTAGGAACACAGACTTGTGTCTATTGTATGGAATCACCTATATTATGTCATAAAACAATGAATAGAAAAGTTTGTTTTCTCTTTTATTAATTTTAATACTCTGTTGTCAAGAAATAGTAGGTATATTATTTTTTCATTTTATATTTTAGTGACAAGTAAAGCTTAAAAATAAATTGTAATCATTCAATATGAATCATTTTGCATACCACATTTACAAGTTATTTATTCATTATTGATGATGTCACGGACCTACCAATTCAAGTAACTACCTAAGACCTAGAATAGGTTCTAACTGAATTAATACTAAAGTCTGTTGTAATAAAGATACAAAGAAAGTATACGGTACGTATAACGTTAAGAATGTGCATCATATTTTAAGAAATTCTTATAAAACTTTACAGTTACGCATTGAGGATGTTCACTTTATGCAGCAAGAACAAACTAACTTGTTTATCAATATGAACAGAGAGCGGGGTCGGAAAATCGCGACTTTGACTCGTAGGAATATTCCCAACATAGACCTAACTGGTAACTCCGATATAATCAAAAATAGAGCTCATGAAATTCAGCAGTCGTGTTACTTCTTAAGTTATATTAGTTGCAGTAATTACCTCTCAACCACAGAGCGTTCTTTTCACGCAGTTTCAAGACATTACCCTTTTTTCACGAGTGGAAACCCCCTCGGGCCTTCACCCCACCGGGGCTTGCGGTGGGGCGGTGTGTCGGAATCGAACCGACTAAAACCACACGGTGTGCCACTCTGCGCCTGAGACGGGAGGGGTCCGGGATCCGCTTTCTTACGCCATCCAGATTCAAGATATTGCCCTACATAATTATCAGCTTGTGTGTAGAGTACAGGTAGGGTAATTGTAAAATAACCAATGGCTTTCCGTGGCGTCGTACAAAATATGTTCTAATAAGTATTTAGTAATAGTTCCTAGAAACACACTCTACAGTTGCAATGTCATCAATTAATACATAAGCAGGAAATATTTCTGTACAGTATCACCTTATTACAAAGCGAAGTCCATTGATTTCAATTTATTTTCCACATACAAATATAATTACATACTATCATTCTACGAATATATGAGAAAAACTTGTGACTTTTATTATATGTCTCAGATTCATTAGGAAATGATTACTTTCAAATTCTTCAGTCATTAAACGATCTGAGAAATAATCTATAATACAAAAAAAATACCGTTCCGTAAATTGTTGCAAATAAAATTCACTGTATCTGTGACTAAAATTGTACCACTAAAAGGTTTTGAATACCTAATCTTGATAAATAGTTCCTATGTACAATTGCTCCTCGGCACTAATACCAATTTACATAGCAGCTAATACTGCCGTACCACTTTAGCGTTTCTTCATAAATCTTTGTGAACATCCCCATGTCGACACGACGTAGTAAATTAGCTGTCTTCGTCGGTAATCCCACAACGCGCAACCGACAGTTTCAACGGAAACGAATCGAGCGCTTTTCAAATTATATACCATGTATTTCATCTTTTCATATAAAGTTACCTATCTCTTTTGAAAAACGAAAATATTATTATATATATGTCTCGGAGGTGAAAGCAAGGTAAAAAAATATTGTAAAAAAAGAGTAGGAATATCAAGAGATATTTAGTAAAAAAATATTTAAAAAACTTGGTACTCATCACATATTTAAGGTCTTTAATACAATATCGTTCACATCAAACATATTTCTTGAGTATGTTGGTATGGATATACATGCTTAATTCATCTGATATCGGAAGTGAAACATAACATTTCTTTGTTATAAGCGTAATCCGGCGGAACACATTCGGTAAAGATAAATTAAGCGATAAACGTCATCACATTGATTTACGACTGGGGCAATAAGCATCACTAATTCTGATAGAGCGATAACATGAATCTTGTCAATAAATCTACTTTATTATTCATGTCCAATAAACATATTTCTACGATGTTTTGGGAAACAAAGAATAGGTTAACCAACCGCGAAGAAGGTTGGGAGAACTTTATTGAACCATGTAGAGGGAAACGTATGGGTTTCAAATTCTTATTAAGTTACTTTCGTTCCATTAACGTGATAAATGTACAGTCTTGAGCTAGTTTAGCCTGTCAATTTCTTCATCACTTAATCAGAAAATATCATATTTCATCGCGCATATGTTCATATCTTTATATATGTAGAAAATAAAGTCGTCTTCTCATATTGACTGTCTTATATTGACTCCATTAAGGCTGGTGCTGAATGGAATTACGTGCGTACGTTTAGTTAAAATTTTAAAATGTTTATCGTAAAATCAAGTAGGCGTTTTATTTAACAGTCACTGGAAGTCAATTTGTAAAAAAACTTGATGTCAAACGTTGTGAGAGGAACGGCTAATGGCGGCATAAGTGCGCTCACAATGTACACATAAGCGTGTGCTCTCTTTTACATATTTTATAACTGTATTGAGATCATTTGTTAAGGCTTACACAGTTGACTTTTCGTAAAAGTACTCCTGTACCATCTTTCGTTTTCCTTTCTTTCTTTCCCACTAAATCTCATTAAGCCGTTGAGTGCAAAGTGTGGTTTCAGATCTTGAGATCCTTTCAATCAGTGTTCGTTTATCTAGCAAGTTATCTATCAACGTCTAAATTACTGGCAACCATTAATTGATAATACAAAGTTGGAAGGTATCTTGTTAGCGGAGTTATTTCGAATGGGTAAAATAGTGAGGCTTTTCGTATAAGAATTTTTGGAATGTATCCCTTAGTATATTTATATCGATTCTATAATGATATTTAAGTTCTATCTAAGACTTCCAGAAAAAAACGAGATTCTCAATTCGAATGATTTAATTTTCTATTTACATCAAAACATCGTAACATTAAAAGACTTTTGAATAATATTTGGCAGTGATACATCCCGTCTGTGTCTGTATTTTCTTGCCTCTCTACGGCTAATGGTGGAAAACATAAATAAATGAAAAATACGACTTATTTCTATTCATTTTGAAATAGGCGAATTGAAGTCGACGACATATTTTTAAGTTGTTTTTTTTATTTAAACTGTGGCGACTTCCACATACAGCGTCAACATAAATATATGACAACGCCATCAACCGAAGATACACTGAACTACGGAGTAACTTAGTGCACGAAAAAGCTACCAATCCTGCATCGCGCAATAGAAGTTCTCACGCCGATTAACATATATACAACTTCCCAATATCAACCGTTGGGCAGTGGCCCGCCAGGCATGATCACCTCGCCTAGTCGGAGGATCCTCCCTTTGTGTTGGAGGGACATGACACCCGTTCCTCCACAATACTATTAACCAACTTAGCTGTACAAAAATGTAAGTACTCAGTAAAATATAGGAATCATTGTGCCATGAAACAATATTGTGATAGCAGACACTCTTGTACAAACTAAAAAACGTGTCTATCAGCGATTCATACGTCTTATATTACACAACCTCTTTGCTCACAGCTCGCGACGGCTCGTAAGTGCCATAATTAATGATACAATTGAAACCTAATAATTGACATTGAAAATATTAAGTGGTATTTGTCGTACTTATTGTGTTCTCAATGCTACAAGCTAAAATTAAAACAATTCAATACCTCCTAAGCAAAGCACTTAATCGAGCAATCAAACGCCAAAAAGCCTCACATAATTTTGGAAAAGAGCTGATACTCTTACATTACTGGACCGATATTAACCAAACACATAGCTGAGAACAACCGCTAGGAAACTAGCTTCAAAATAAAAAAAACGCATCGAAATCGGTCCACCTGTTTTAAAACTACGATGCAACAGACAGACAGACACATGCACACAGAGACAGACATCGACGTCAAGCTTATAACAACCCTCTTTTTGCGTCAGGGGTTAAAAATGTTGCTGCTTGTCAACTAAAAATACGCATAATTATTTATTAAAAATAAGTAATGGCTAGTGAACACAAATTTTAAAGTTAATGTTTTAAGACTATAGAAATACTTAACATATGTAAATGTAATATATTTTTAAATATAACAAAATGTTTATTAAAGTTAGGTATTAAAGTAAAATTATAATACTTAATCAGAAAAATTCTATAACTTCCATGTAAAGGGTACATAAAACAACTGAAAACTGATTTACCTAACTACTATTACACATTCGAGGTAAAAAAGGTTCCCAATTAAATAAACTGCATTCAAATTGGTCGATGCTAAAAACATTGCCACCAATTCTAAAAATCGAAGGGAACATATACACAATTCTTTTTCTGCCGGCTTTACGGTACGAAATAGCAGGTAGAAGCATCAACTTCCTGAACAAAAAAGAATAACATGTAAAACCTCCTACAATATCATAACAATATAATAAAAATAAATAATATCAGACATCCGATAGTAGGACCCGAGGGCGCTCATAGCCCAGTTGCACTCGGTGATTAGAAACAATCACCGAGGGTAAGCAACGACGGCGCGGTCAGAACCTGGATGGGTGACAGCTGGTTGCATGCTACCATGAGCGTCTCCGTGATTCGGAGTTCACGTTAAGCAGTCGGTCCCGGTTGTTATCCTACGATAACAGTCGTGAAGCTTAGTTGGAGGCCTTCGGGCGGCTTAAAAACATCCAACGCCAAGATACGTAGCCACAACGTATTCTTGCCAGTACCCAACCGGCACTTTGCCAGCGTGGGGACGTTTGGCCTTAATTCTCTCCTGAGAGGAGACCCAAGCCCAGCAGCGGGACATTATGGGTTGTTGTTGATGATGCCGATGATGATGATGATGATGAATAGGACCCAAAAACGAAAGATTTTACACGTCTCTTACATGTTCCCAAAAGTTGTGTAATAATCCTACGTTTATGAATTAGCTTCGACTCAAATTAGGTACATATTTATATTGTTACAGGTGTATTGAAGAAGTAAGAAAGCGTCGATTTTCTAAGAAAATTCGCCTCATCGCACACAAAGATCAGAGGACAACGAACAGATAATTATTTTGGTTGACGACTGACGATATTTCAAAGGCAGATGTTTTGATTCAGTGAGGAATTATATCTCCCTTTTTATAATGCCCTTATAAAGGGGAGCGTCATTATTATTACTTTTTGTTACGGTTTTCTTACGCTCACCAACGTTTCATAAAGATTTTTATAGGAATAATAAATTTAAAGAGGATAATTAAGTTTTAAACGACTGTTTTAGATCGTTACGCTGTAAATTGACAGCGGTTCATTGTTTTATATTAGTAATTTGAGGATACTAAGTCTTGTCTGAATAGTTATTTATAAGGATTCGTAGGTGGGTAGTACTTTGGTAGCTATATTATCCAGTCTCATGAAAACATTGTTAAGCATTCTTGTTTCTCTTTCTTGTTTTTACGATCAAAAAGCATCAAAAACAAAACTTCAACATAGATAAATTATTTATATATAATGGCAGAATATTTCTTCAAGGAAGAAAAATATTATATCTACGTTCTTTTCCGTATCTGTAACACGTGTGCAAAATCTTATGATGATAAATATAAAATTTATCTTTTAAATCAGTGAGGACATTACTAGAGTTACAATTTGGAAATCCATAGATTTTGCTAGTTAATCAGCATGCTGATTAATTCATAACCTATTGGCTACTCAAATAGCTATTTTAATGAATCTCAAAACGAATATATGTTCCAAACATAGAAACCGTTACAAATTTGTACTTACAGTTAGTAAAAAATACCTGCTATAATTCAGTTGACCGCTTACTGAGTACATTATCTCCGTAAGGCAGTAATTTACGAAGAAATTATACACTTCATTAGTAAATTTGTATAATATAATGAAGATGGGAAGTTTAGCTAATACCATGGTATAACACGCGGGGTTTAAATGCGTCCGCAAGGTGCAATATCATATACATTATTACACACCTGATCCTTTACTTCATTTAATAATGAACATTGAGTGATGAATGTATGAATTATGGAACGAACTGTGAACAGCTAGAGAATACTGGGAACCGAACGTATTTCCTGGTAATATTACTGGTATTGTGGAGGTAAGTTACAACAAAATGTCTTGCTTAATTAATTAATCTTTGTAAGAAATAATTTTTTTGTAAATACCAACCTTAATAGGTTTTCGTGACACTTTCCACACTTAAAAACCAGTACTATGGATATTTCTTTGGGCACTTAAACATTCCCTTGAGAACGACGGCATGCCCGTTTATGTTAATATTATAGTTATTTTTTTAAATTAATAAACAAAATTATTTTGCAGTCGGTGTGCCATCATAGCAGTTATTTTATTTATTCAGTGTCCCGCCACACTGTTTGTTTTTAATATAGTTTTATAACTCAGGCAAAGGCATGCAATGCATATACGGCTTAGTTGAATTATACGAGAATTTATGCAAGTTAATAGATATATTTTCACGCAATTTTCAATCAAACTAGTTATACTGTGTTGAT
Source organism: Hyphantria cunea (assembly GCA_003709505.1). Taxonomy (NCBI): domain Eukaryota; kingdom Metazoa; phylum Arthropoda; class Insecta; order Lepidoptera; family Erebidae; genus Hyphantria; species Hyphantria cunea. The sequence continues at coordinate 648,072 of PKRV01000557.1, read as the reverse complement.
TGGAATTTCACACAGGTTGTAGACGAGTCAATCAGACTTTATTAGCAAACATCACGTATTGGACAGTATTGACTGGGAAATTATTGATTTGCGCCTAATTTCCGGTTGATTGGCGGTCGTACCGGCCTGCGGGCGACGGGCGTGGACGCGCGGTCAGGGTTGTAACTTAGCACACGTGAACGATTAAGTCAGATATAAATGAGATAACGTGCGTTTCGATACCCTCTGATTGGATCTCGTGATCGTATCGTACGGATCGTTCAATTTAGATTGATGTAACCTTTCATTTATTCAGTTGCGCTAGAAAGTGTGATCATGAATCTACCAACGGGTGCTAGAGCTCGTTGACCGTTCGCGTGTTTGATCTAAAGTTATGTTAACATCCATGACTATACGAAACGATAGCTTTGGTAGCCAATGATTAGGGCCATGATAGGTTTTAAAGGCTGCACAATTTAAATGAGACGCATGTACGGAATATACGTTACCTGGTAGTCGAGATCTCTGAGTGGAGATTGGCACGCTATGTATACCTCACCCTATAAATCAATGACAGCGTCTATAATGTTGTATTTTTACAACAAATTTTAAAAAGTACCTATCTTTGATGGTATCATTTTCTATTACATGTTTGAAAATTTATTTTAAAACTTGATTTTGCTTCCTATTTATATTATTTTGTAAGCCAGTTTTTTTTTAATTTAATCTTTTACGGTATTACTTTCTAAAAACTTGGATCAGATGATAGTTCCTATACAAATCTTTTAGGGAGGATAAAGCGACCAGGTAATGAACTAAATAGTGGTAATATTTCAGTTTAGCATAGTTACTTTACCTACGTGACAAAAATAGAATACCATACAATTCTTCCTGTGTGTCAGCATATCATCTGAACGCACTAATATTACAACGCACCCGTCATTGATTTTAGCGATGAATAATGATGAATATTCATAAAGTCCATTATCATCATGCAGCTGAATATTATATAGAATAGATCTTAGAGGTAGCATTAATTGATATCAATTGTATTAGAAGTACTTAATATCAATTTATCGACTTGAATTTGTTTCAATTTTAATTTTTGTTACTTCTTTTTTCTTAATTGATCTATTTTTTTTTATTATTCATATGTATATTTTTTTCTTATTCACACTTGATGCTATTGGCATGTTGTGACAACTTAAAATGTTGTGCATTTTAACATGTTATTAGTGAATTTACTGTTTCCTATAGTAAGATTTAACGTAAGAGCAACTGGTTGTCCAAATAAATAAATAGGAACAACCTGACATGACCTTTTGCCAGTACCTTGCTGTGTGCTTAGATTTATCAACGATAGGTTTGTCAACATATTATTGCCGATGTTGCACTGATGCGAGGAGTTTACTTATAACTATAGTAATAAGTAGTTAGTATTGTCGAATCAAATGTGCGAAACGACGCATTCTATTTAACTTTCCTGCACAACGACATATTTTATGTCCTTAACCAAATATGTCTAATATTGCAAATCCTCTTCTATAACATATAATGATAACACCTTCGGCGGTCAAAATGGAAATAGACAATGGCGAAAAGAATCAGCATCGGCAAACAAACAAACCCGAAACATACCATAAAATAACAAGATTATTATTAGCTTACTCATCAAATTTCATTACGGTATGTGTTCAAAGATAGTCAATAGTAATTGAAATGTATTNCCACCAATCAGAGTACAGTCATTTGAGAAGGCCAAACAAGGCGAACCCCGAGTAAAAAATTACTATGGCGAAAGAATGACTTCATAATATGTAGTTCCGTTTATTTTTAATGAAATCAGCTTACTGCGACAATTACTTTAGTTGAGTTCATGTCAACTAAAAATACAACTAAAGACTCTTTTGTTGGAGAGAATCGGGGTTAGTGATTTGTGAAGAAGTATACAGACATTTAATAATAAAATTCTATATATATATATATATATATATATATACGTACATACACACTTATATAGGACCGTATGTTTCAAAACAATGTTGTTTTCGACATAAAATACACGTAGGGACTCCAGTTAGCAGATCGGACTGGCTAAATGAGACGTTTATTTTAAAACAGGATGTGTATATGTATGTGGTACGACCCTTAGTGGCTTGTTACAAATTAAGCTAAGAATCTAAAGGTCGAACACTTACAGCCGGTCGTATACTAATTTAGTTCGCAACTGTTATACCTTTTTCAAGTTCAAGTTACAGCCATGAATGTCAAGCTGCATGCTATTTTCGTTCTACATTATTATACAAATTTCGTTAAACTAGTTTTAGTTGCTTAGACCTTGGAAGTCTTATTATCCAACATACGTTTTCAGTAATTTGTACTGAACGTAAATATTTTCATGGTCGCGTCACGTCCATCACCTACATGTTTATATATGTTAGTTTGTACATATTCACACATGCCTGTCATTGCCAAAATACTTATCACTCAAATATTTATTTCATTTCGTATCAAGCAACTGATAACGATATTCCCAGTATACTAAATATCGATATCTCCAGATTGCAAGAGTAAACATTGACGAAAACAAACAGATAATCTGTAAAATATACTTCCTGATAAGAAAGAGTGAGCCAATCTCCCCTTGAAAATTATTATTCGCGCTCGTTCGTACGACGTGATACAATCTACATACAACCGGCGAGAAAATATTTTAAAAACAATGAAGGGCATTCACTTTTATCAACGCATCGTCGCCCGAGGGGTTATGCTGAAAAGGAGCGGTGAATAGAAATCCCCACGGCAACGCCGGCAGGCTATCAGTACTGTGAATGGCTATTAACCACCTCGGGGCGACGATAACGATGAAAGGCGACGTTACATTAATGTATACAGTGTTTGCCTTCACTCATTACCTCGTCCTCAAGCTGACGCAGCAACATCGGCGGCCCCACGTCCCGCTGCTCATTCACTGTGGAACTGGCACTCTCACTCACTGCACTGCTATTCACGGACGCCCCGGAGTTGTTACCCTCTATAACTTCCCACGGCACATCGTCATTGTACACCTCCACATTCATCACCCGATCCCCAGAGTGGAACCGCCAAGGCTGGTCGGGACCGCTCTGTCGGGGACGACGGCGCTTGTGACGGACTTTGTGTCGCGTGAACCTGCCATAACCACTACTTCGACTTTCTTCCAGCATCGCATCGTACAGAGAATCCAAGTTCACTTTCAACTTGTGTCGTCTGGTGGTTCTCGGAGACGACGTCGTAATAGGAGCCGGCGCGGTGATGGGATCCCTGCTGAGACCTTCCGCATCCCATAATTGAATTCGGAGTATGTTATCGTGGGAGGGTATGTGGGCGCGCGTCGTTACGACCGCGAACACCGCGAGTACGAGCGCGATCGCGCGCGTCGACCCGTCCATCTCTACCGGCGGGTGCGAGCCTACTGAAGCGAGCGCTCGCCGCCGCGATTTTCCCGCGCTTTCCCGATAACGCTACGGAGTAAGTACTACGAGGCGACGTTGCACGCATTCGACATCAACGCCGCGCCTCCGCTCGACTATACTATACAACACGTACTCTTTATCGCGATATGATTAATTTGATAAGGGCAAACATTACGCCTATCGTGTCGCACCCTGCCAGCGATTACAACACGCGATTACCTCACAAACGTTTAAATAAAACAAAGTATTTCAACTAAATAAATTCTATTCCCATAATTTAACAAAACCGTTGTGACAACTACAAATTAATTATTTTGTACTACAATCTTAGCATTTTAAATGCAATGATTAATCACGATACATTTGTCCGAAAAATTAGCTAACTAATCCAAACCAGGCAATCATTAAAATCGAACTTCATCAATTTATGATTACGGCACACTGCAATTATTGCAACAACTAAGTATACAATGGGTACAGTTATATGCAAGTAATAGCATTACACTTCAATTCTCACTATTTACCATATACGAATCTAAATTTACATAAGAAAGCTAATTCAATGAAGCCTTATAAATCTAAATAATTACGTTGCTTATTTTAATATATTTGTGAATACATTATATAAAATATGGACATTAATTAATAAAACGTGTTTATAGTAACCTCTAAACTCGAACGTGAGTGTAGCTTATCTTAGGCGCTAACTTTTTTTGTTATTTTATCTACACACAATGACATTAGACATTATTGAAGTAATGCTCACATACCAAATCATTATCAGTAGGTAAATATTAAAGTATTTGGGTTAATACACATGCTTCGATAAATTGTTGTCACTATTTATGTTGAATATTTGTAGGTAGATAAAAAAAACATTCCCTTTACCTTTCGAAAACCTGCTTTTACGACCGTGTTTATGAAAAATAAGAATTATAAAAAAAATTAGGACTAAGCTACCTCATATTGATTATCGATGCTTATAATAAAATAATTCCTTCACCAATCGTCAAATGCGGTCGATGACTATCGAGTAGATTTGAAATAACTGCCTCGGTGGCGCAGTGGTAGCGTACGCGAGTGCTGTCCATGAGGTCTCGGGTTCGAATCCTGGGTCGGGCCAAATGTTTGTATGATTTGCAAATATTTGTTTTGGAGTTTGGGTGTTTTCTAAGTTTAGTATGAAAATATTTACAAAACAAAAGTATTTATGTATTTATATCAGTTGTCTAGTACCCATATTACAAGCTCTGCTTAGTTTGGGACTAGAATGCGTTGTGTGTTAGATGTCCGAAATATTTATATTTATTTAAATTCACAGTAGGCCCTCTGAAGACACGAGAATGCTGTAGATTACATTACATATATTACATATTTTACATACATATAAGTTGCCTGACATTCGACAACCTGAATGACTGATTGTTAGGTTTCTATTATCATTTATTTGTAGAATGTCAACTTCACTACGGGAGCTAGTTTATCGAATAACATAGCATGAGAATAATAGAATAGCAATGAATACATAGGTCCTCTATGTACTACATATATATATATATATATATATATATATATATATTTCAACATTAAGTCTTCAGACCAGAAGTGACTTTTAGGGTCATACATTTCCTACATACATACAATTATAAATAGTGGAATATTATTAACTAGCATATTTAAGTAGTTGGTCATATGCGTACATATTATGCCTAATAAGTACAATCTTAAACATGCGAGTATAAAATAGGCAAGTAAAAACATTTATGTAAGTAAAAATAACTAAGCATTAGATAAAGGTACGCGTTCATACGGCAAGTATTGTGCAGCTAATACGGATGGCGCAATGGTTTAAGTATATCTATCTACAGTACTAAGTGTTGTGGGTTTGATCCCTACAAGGAACAATATTTTTTGTGTGTTCCAAATACAACTATTCCTACTCGTGACTGATCGGTCGCGGTCTGATGAAGGCGTACCCTTGCTAAGAACAATTACCTCTATGGTACACACATACAACAGTGATTAGTTGATATACATAGAATATTATATTACATCACTAAATACTTTTTTTTCATAAAAAAAATCACTTCATGGTAACATTTCATAAAATACAATAAATCTATCACGTTTACATTTTTTTCTATTTTTTTTCTAGACAATATAAGCTCTAAAAGTAAATCATAAGATACCTAAGCAAAGGATAACTTAACAACCTTCCAAAAATAGTACTTACTTTTAATACTTTAAAAACTAACTTACTTTCCTAAGATCCAAATGTGTTTATTTGACAAGACTAAAATAAAAATATACACAAAAAAAATTTTAAAAACGTTTTCGCATGCGGTACGATCTTTTTGATAGTTTTGCCGTGTTTTATACATTGGCCATTGGCAATTTCAATGTGCAACTCAGAAGAGCTCATTTCATCTAAGTTTTGAAAGATGATATAATAGACTGATCTGTTTAAAGTCATACGAGCTAAAATCAATAGATAAAACGTTGAAATCATTGAACCAGAATAACTGAAATATAACGTATCTTGTTCAATATTAAAAAACAACTTTACTAAAGTAACGATAAATGAATTTAAAAGCTTTTAATTTTGTGTACAAATTGTTTCTACTTTCATTGACAGATTATTACTGTTATATNAGAAAATCTGTAGTTTGGTACTAAAATATCGAAATATTTTAACATGCTTTATTAAAAGTATTAATATTGAAGTCATGGTAATAATAAAATTCGCAATACATTCTCAAAAATGTGAAACACGGTCAGTGATATATTATTTGTAAATATTACAAGTAATTTCTATTAAGGATACACGTTTAGAAAACCGGTACATATAAAAGTTATATGCGCAGTTAGCATCTAATCATTTAAAATATATACGAAAAAGGACGGGATTTGGGTCGCAACAAATACAAAGTTTACTAATTACCTACTATTATTTGATAACACTTACATAACACGTTTATTGTCATCAGAAAATGAGCTGATATTAAATATTTTTTATTTAAATATATATATATATGAATACCATAACTGTAAAAAGGAGAATTAAATAGTTAAAATTACATGTATTTTACAAATGGTACAAATTATAAACCATTTCAATCGGAGTGATTATATATTTGTACATCGAAACATTCGTTGTTAAGTGAATTAGTTTCGGCAATTGGTGCCGTCATATTCAAGCTGACCGATGCAAGCGATCTTATTGCGAGGCCGAAACGTGATTCAATTATTTCGACGTATTTAACAACGTTACTCTAGGACGTTTTTAACAGCGACACAAAATCTAATTGTTTTAAAATATTTAAGTATGTGATCGAGGAAGCCAGTAAATTAAAAAAAGGAGTACTATCAACTTCTAAATGAATACATTGCTCCCTCCCTCTTTATTATAATATAATTCCTACAATGCAAGCTCTTATTTACTTTTACCTAAAAATCGTTTATAACTTTAGAATAATACTTTTTAATCAGTTTCTTACAAGTTATCATAGGTTTACGTGTACATAACAAATGATAAATAGCCTTTAATAGTCCACTGTTGGCCTATGTCCAACAGTGGACTATTAAAGGCCTATAATTTGAAAAGAGGTTTTGGCCTACTACTATTACGCGCACAATGATTAAATATTTGTTCAAGCAAAACGTAATGCTTATTAATACTGCGTACAATTCCAATATTATAACTGGATCATTTAGTGTTATAACAGTAATCTTATATATAAAATTCTCGTGTTGTGGTGTGGTACCAAACTTCCCCGAAAGGGCTAAACCGATTTTTATGAAATTTTGTGTGCATATCGGATAGGTCTAAAAATCGGTCACAATAAATTTTTCATACCCCTTAATGATACCTAATACAATATTTTTTTTCTTTTTTATGGCAAAACGACGTTTTCCTGTTCAGGTCCTATAATGTTCATGTATGTTCAATTATTTCATTCATTCTTTTGTGTACTGTTTGCAGTTAGTTTCATACGGACACCTCTGTGCACCACCTACCTTACAAGATTTCTACACCACCCTAAGGTTGACTGGAAGAGAATGCCTTGGGCACTAAGACCGGCATTGTACAAAAGTGCATAAAGTTTAAAATAAATAAATATTACATATAAAGCCAGTGTTAATCTCAGTGGTTCTAAATATAGGTCCTGCGTTTATATCGCAGTGAGAGGAACCTACGTCCTTCCTTCCTCAAGAAGGTCAAAGTATCTCCAAGACAATTTTTATTGAAATCGTAACAGAGGTTATGCCCGTAAAAACGTAACAGACAGTCAGAGTTACTTTCGAATTTATAATAAAATATTAATGTGGACTATGCCTCAAATACACTAATAATCTGACTGTGAATCTGAAATCAATTAAAATGTTTAATAAAAAAAAAATGCACAACATTAAAATACAAATATTATACAGAATTAAGAAAATATGCTATTCGTAATTAGAAACTTTGCAGAATTTCTATATATACCATAAATTATTCGATAAATGATATCAGAAACGCACAGATTCAGAAAAATTCGAGCTTTCCTTGCCCTCGTTGCATATATATATATATATATGTCTAGAACTAACACATTTAAAGGTTATTGAACTTATACATTTGAACTGAGGTGTTGATTTTGAATAGGAGACTTCTTTATTTCACATTATACTAATGCATTACAGTAGCAAGTCACGTCGGGTGTCTGGTGACACATTAAAACAACAAATCTCAAAATTTCTTTTGAAATATATCTTTTAGAAGAATTAAAATAAAACGGGGTATTTTAGCATGTACATTGCACGGTTTTTAATCCTTGAAAATTGCATAAAACTTGTATTTTTTTTAAGGGAATTTTCATTACTTTTCTATATATTTGTAATAAAACCACTACTAACCGCGTTATAACTCATTTTTCTACATTGCTGAATACTATATTGTCATTATTGTCAAAAAATCAATAATTTATACAATATTTGAACGAAGATAATGGCTATATTTAAATGTTTTTTGTATTATTATTAAATTGTCTATAGTTAGAGAGCACGGTTTTATTGCCATGTTTTTTTTATATCGACTAGTACTATATTGCTAGTTTAAAAATTAGCTTTTGTTTTAGGTACCGTCCTACAGGATGAGTAAGGGTGAAACGATAATATTCTTTGTACAAACCTCATTCAAAAACAATGTTCTATGATACCATAAACAATATAAACGGTAATCATACTTATGTACAAAAAAACTTGTGAGTGAACGTTGGCAACCCTGAAATAGTTATCAGTTTTAGAAACGGCATCAACGTGGTCTTTAATATCCGCCAACTCACTTACTCCACAAGATGAACTTGTTAAATTATCCTATATAGAAAATACCTTTTAAACTATATATAATATTATACTATAAACTGTATATAGGTATTATTAATATATACCTATATACGTTATCAGCACTCACCATGCCCTGTAGAAATCATAACATAATTTCTAATGTTAATTTAACAATTTCAATGCATAACTTAAAAAAATTAAGTTCATAATTTAATTATTTCTTTATAATATAATTCTCAATATTTTATTAAATCTCCACGGCGGAGAGCTGAACGTTCATTACCCGACTTCAAAAAAGGGGGTTCTCATTCAATTCGCATATATATGAATAAACGTTTGTATTTGAGTTAACTTCTTAAACGTAATTAATCTCTTATCAGGAATGTTTTACTTGAAGTGTTTACTTGAGTCAGAATATTGAAAGTTGAAGTGTTTCTTGAAGTCGGCTTATTCCTTATTATTTTACGGCCGTTAGTGAAAATAAATGCCAACAAAAAATAAATAAAAATATCTTAAAAACAAAATTAATTTAACTAATTTAACAATTTATTCTCAATAACATAAAGACTTAGACTTTAATTTCATAACAATACTTGTGACGATGTAGGTGCGTGCAGCATTTACTCCAAACACCTACTTTAGCTAACTTAATATAAGGTTAACTGTCTCCACATCTAAAAATAGTCCAAAGCAATCTATTTCATACATGACTGTACAATGTACACTATGCTTAAAGCTAAGAGAACAATCCTACCCAAATACACCAAGAGGCTACTGTTATCAGAACGAAGTGTCAGTGACATTCTCTAATAAATAATTTTTGGTGAGTTACCAGTTAACAATTTGCATCTTGTCAAAAATCTCTATTTAACAACATAGACAACGAAGCGTTTTCTTGACGTTCCTGAATCGTTCTATAAATATTTTTTACAATGTATTTGTACTGTAAGTATATGTATGTATGTATTTTTACACAGTATTATATATTACGTTTGTGCTATTTTACGTTATTATTGCAAACGAAAATTAATTTAAACGAGAATTATAATTCTGCTTTTTTAAAAGAGTAACTTATGGAGATTCTTGTCATTTCTTCTCCATAGGAATGACATTTTAGCACCAAACAACTAAAGTCATTAATTTAATGTCTTGAAAGTGCCTGAAAAGGCCTACTTGGACCAAAACTTTTTTTTAGTACCAAGATACAGACGACTGTCAAACAACTGTGTGAACCTAAAAATGAATTCGTTTACGTATTTTGATAACTATTAATAAATTAACTGGTATACCTAGAACCCGTCCTTCTTCCTGACGTTTGCCGGCGAGCCAGGCAAGTAAGTTTTTAGTCAGTCAAAATTGAGATCGTTGGAGAAGTGTCGCGAAAGCTTCGCCACATCGAGACCGGTGAAGTCCGTGAATATGTCAGTAGTCGAAGTGGTTGGTTTCGCTTGTCCCGGGGAGGTGCTGGTGGAAGCTTGTTGTTCGCTCGAGTTTATCGTTTCTAATGTGTTTTCTTTACTGCATACTTCAAAGGGCTCTGATATACCTGTCAAATATATTTTAGTGTCAGTGTCCGCATTATCTTTCTGTCCTATTGGGAAAGCTAATTCAAATTTTGTATTGGCATAATGTGTAACAAAGATTTCGGGTTGTTTCTTTTATGGGCCGGCTAGTACCTTGAAGCCAATACTCTTTTAGAATATAATTCAGACAGGTGAAAAGAAGATGGTAAATTGGGATAAGAAAAATATAAAAATGGATAGGATAGGCAAGCGAGACCCGTAGAGTCGGATGGTAAAATTGAACTGTGACTACAGTAGCTCAAAAAGTTCGCGTCCATAAATATATATATNATCAAATGTGTACCATTTAATGGTTAGAATGTATCCTGTACTCATTGTGTAAAATACCTCTGGTTATTATTTATTAATATGATTATGATTCGTATAAAAACCTTAAGGTATACTAACCCAGAACACTCCTGACGTCACCGTTCGGTTGGCTAAAGTATATGAATCTGTAGAATCCAGGAGTCCTCACTCCACTGCCGACGGGGAAACTGAGCGTGATAGTCCGCGGTTGACCGGCGTCAGTTGGAGCCGACGGCAGACTCACCTTAGCGAGGTATTCGTAAGCTATGTAGTCATCCAGACTGTGGAAATTAGCCTGGAGCAAAAAAAAAAAGAATACTTGTAAACACTTTCGGTATGTAGATTTTCTTATAATTATTCTATCATTAAAAATACCTAAGTATCCTACGTACTAAGTTTCTTTACTCCTTAGAGACTGTTTAATAATATGAGTTTAAATTAAAGAATTATAAGAAATAGTTCTACTAAACTATTTAGCTATATCTCATAAAGAATGACAATATATTTTAATAAATTTATTGAGTGTTTTTTCGTTGGCGCTCCTGAAGTATACAAGTTGATACTTAATAGTCTTGTTATCATAAAAACTTATTTATAGTTTTATTTAATTTTAATTCAATGTATATCAGTATCACAGGTAATGTTATCGCGGATATACAGGAAGCAATATTGTTGAATTTCGAAATGACAAACAGATAAGCCATATCTTGACATCGTCCTCCTGAATACGTATATTAGTGTGTACATAATCCGTTAGCCTTGAAACGGTTCGTTGTGTTCGTGGTACTTTAAATTAATAATAATAATTCACTGTGGTATATCGCCATTTTGACTCTCACCCAAATTGGACGGAGAAGTTAGTTTCTTACTAGACACTATGGCATATCATCATCATTAGCATTGCAGTCCCCTGGTGGACATAGGTCAGTCCTATTGCAAATCACTCTGATCAATTTGGGGCCACTCGCATCCTATAGCATATAATATTATGAAAAGATAAATCATCAATCATCAACAAACCACGATGTCCTAATACTGGGCTCAGGTCTCCTCTCAGGAGCGGGTAAAAAGATAAATAGGTCACAAAACGAGCAGTAATGTGGAGAAACAATCCAGACTTGTGGATCACTCGATGTTTTCCATAAGCGGTGTCGAACGAACAACACTATGCCATGCGTGCAGTCATTATTTAATATAGTTTTGAATTCCGAAGAGCCCTTTGGTTCTTTAACAGTCATCTTATATAGAAATATACTTACATCGTAAATACCAATCCAGTCACTGGGATTCACCACGATATCTGGTGTCAAGGTACATTGAGTTCTGAAGTCCGCATCACCGATGTACCACACCCGGCTTATTGGCGCAAACTCTACCGTCTTCTCGGTGTAGTTCGAGAATGTCTAACAAACAAAGTGTGTGATTTAAATACAAACATATTTAACAGGTTTTTACATTTCTATAAATAAGATAAGTCGAAGTATGTGAGCTGTGAAGTAAATTATTTTAAAATGTTTGGAATTCCACCAATCCCAAATTATTCAATATTTCAGTAGTGCTGATTTAACAGTTAACGAATTTAAACACGACACTCGTACCGATATTAGTTGAACTGAAGCGACTCTTTATGCGCTAAATATATACAGCGCTTTAATAGCTCTAAGATCAGCAGACCTATTTAGGAAAAACTGAGCTTTAATACAATTTTGACAGGTTTTGTACTCTAATCTATAATAACATATCACAGCTGAAGTAACTGTTTTTAGAATATCGCGACTTTTACACATACCTACACATAATTTTTGTAGTATAGTGGAACTTATTCGGGTTAAAATTACTTTGAAGGTTATAATTTTCACGAGCTGTATAATACGTTTCAAACGTCGAGAAAAAGGAAGGTGCAAGGTAATTTTGCGGCGCTGTACATCAAAAACAGCTGAACTGCAACAACACAACTCTAAAGGAAAACTTACAAATTATAAGTGATGAGAAAGATTTGGGAACGAATTAATGAGTAATTTCCGGCAGCTTTCTCTCTGGTCATGTAATAATTGCAAGTATCTACTGTGGAACTGAAAATAGGCAGAGCCTACGGTAACCACTTCATGAACAAAAGTGTATTTCTATATTCAATTATCTATATTAATTATATTCAAACACAGAACAAATCATCGTGCTCTTTACACAATAATATTTTTCCTAAGACGGTCGACCTACACACTGTTTTTTTACATCTAGCACGGCGCCATCTAGTTCCAAAGTAAGCAAAGCTTGTATTTGCTTGTTCATTAATCAACGAGACAGAATGAAAATAAGACTCAATAGTAAAAGTGAGAGTTAAATAGTTAACAAAGCATGCAGATATACTTACAGGTGCTGGTTCTTGTATAATCTTAGAGGTGCTATCAACTGCTGTTTCTACAACTCCACTACTGAAGGCAGTACCTTCAGTCAGGGTACTTGGGATTTCAAGGCCCGGTGGTGGCATCATCGCGGAGTGCATGCGAACGGATGAGCGTGCTTTTATTCTAGGTGTATCCTCGATTACTGAGCGTGTGAAGGCCTGACGTATCTAACATGCAAGCGTGCGATTGTTATCAGCGAAAATAAAATAAAAAATTAGCATAAAATTGTTTTGAGCAACCGCCTAAATCGGCTTAACGACTTTAATTCACATTTTCTAAGCAAAGTTAATAGCTGTGTAACAAGCTTTAAAATAACCGCTTACCCCTAGGTGATGTGCATTTGAATTATATCTAATGTTTTACCGCAAGAAGCTTACATCCCAGGACTAAGGCCTAACTTCACTATAAGTTCTGCACTATTAGTTCTGACGTATGGTATTGAATAAACAAAAATCATATCAATATAAACTAACACACGTGATTTCAACTAGAATAAACACCTTGTAAAGTCAAAATTATTATTAAAATGTATTTGCTTAAGTCACTCGCACTTTACATTTAAGGTTATTAACATTTGATAATGCCAGGGGGCGAAACTGGTCAGTTTAATTTTTATTAAATAATGTAATAAAACGTACGCATTAAAGTATTATTTTGTGTTTCTTTATATAATTATAGCGATACATGGGTCGGGTACCCTCACCAAGTACTAAAACTTCCCCTATTCATCCACACCAAATATATAACTATTAACAACTATCCGTTAAATAAATTAGAATACCAATACGAATACAAGTTCAAATACCAACAAAACGCGTATTTGTACAATGCCGTAAGATAGCATGCATCAATAGTGTGATAATTAATTAAGAATGCAACTTCCGGCATACCTTACATTCATCTTGATAAAATGTATGATTTTGGACAACAGAAATGTAATAGATAAATATGAATACATCTGTATATACTAATATATGTTGTAATTATTATTTTCGAGTTAAATGGCGGGAAAATCTAGTACTTTTAATAGTAGCTTACCAATGAAGTTTTTTATAACATACATTTTGACATAAAAGGTTTTTAAAAAGGTCTCATTAGGCAAAGGCGACATTTTCGTGCAGCCAATTATAACGATGCATTCATTAACCCAAAACGTGTTTTCAAAGTAAGTTATAAAAGAGGACAGTTGCTAATGAGCGGACTAAACTACGACTATTACTACTAGACTATCTACAATGGCACGTGACAATGACCCAAAGAGTAAAGTGATATGTACTGACCTTTATATTAAATAGGGCTACCACAGGCTTGTGGTCGCTCACCGTGTAGTGAGCAATGTCGTGATATTGAAGCACTTCGGCCCTAAGCGTGACATTCTCGTAGTTGTTAGCGTTTACTTTGTAAAGTATTCTGTCGGTCCATGATGGTTTTCTCCTGGTAAATAAAAAACCTCGAATTAATAACTTCTGTCATACTCAAATAAAAATTGCGTAGCGTAAGAAGTTTTTGATTGCCTTGGTGGCGCAGTAGTAGCGGATGCGACTGCTGTGCTTAAGTTCTCGGGTTCGATACCCGTGTCGGATTAGATGTTTGTATAATCTGAAAATATTTGTTTTGGGGTTTGTGTTTTTTCTGTGAAATATGTATGGATTTAAATAAAGTATAGAGGTATTCTATCAGTGAATCCCGGTGTCATAGTATAATTTCTGTCTGTTTGAAATTTTTAGAAAAAAATATTTTTAAAATTTTATTTCTTAGTTTTATTAGTGGTTTTAATAACCTTTCAGAGTTTTAACTTTGTAGGTGTTTGCAAATATACACCATAAATAAAATAATGCACACAAATATACACCATAGGGCTACATTAGCATAGCAAACCTAATGCGTACTACAAAAATAAGTATTAACTCCCAATTTTAATGTGGCATTCATACCAAAACATATTTTACAACCTAAAAAACCCAAAATATCAATTAATACTTACTTAATATCATACTCATCAGTTCCAATGAAGAACTTATAAGTTGGAGGAAACCGAACCTCTTGTTCAGTGAATTCTGAAAAAGCTTCCCCAGTTTCCATAACAGCGTTAAGCTGGTCGTGCTTTAGTAAATTCGTATATTTGTCCTTTTCTATCTTCTGTAGCGCTGCGACGATATCCTCCGCTGTTGGACTTGCGTCCACAGGATAGTCTGTTCGAAAGTTTAAATCGCCTATCCATATGACATAGCTAGAAAGAGACAGAGATAAACTACTATTAATACTGAACGCATAAAAAAATTATACAAATATATGTAAAACGTATTCTAAACTTAAAACCTGATCATTAATAGAAATCAGTAATAGATGGCACTGCTTGTCAATGACAACGTTCTATAATCATGTAACATTGGACGACTTCATCTAAAAGAACTTTAGTTGCAATGGTCAGCTTCATTAAAATTTATACTTTCGCGTTTTATGACATAATAATTGTTTATTTTCACGTATACACACCTCTGATTTCTCTCAGTTGACTCAGCTTAGTCAGTGTGTGACCACGGTCAGTGCAACCTGGTCGAAACGTCAGGCAAATCAGAGGCAGAATACCTTTAAATAAGTGATCGCGTTAATTCCCGTGAAAATAAATAATCATTAATGGTCTGCTGTTCTGTATCATTCGTAATTCAAATAACCTTTTTTGTTTATTGATTTATTTATTAATGTATTTTTTTGTTATTTAGTGGTTTAAACAATAAAAATTAAATGGTAAATCAGTATGTTGTTCGTAATTCCTATTTAAGATTTAGACGGCTGTGTTATTTTCAACTTTAAACACACAGCCCCACATTTGAAAATAACACAGAACCGTTGCTTAACGTTTATAAATTGATGCTGGCTTACAGTCAGCCCGTGACCAAAGACGTTCCAGTTTGGTCAAAACGTTAGACACTTCAAAGATACTTACCACCCATACCCATACGTGAGAGTTATTTTTCGTAAATATTAGTACATAGGTACCTTGAAACGCGATAGTTTAAAAGTTATTTAAAAATACATTAAAACTTCACTCAAACAACTGAAAAAAGATATATTCATCTATCCCAATAATGGTTTCGACTTTATACTATTACTAGCGACCCGCCCCGACTGCACGGGTTCATTACAGATAATATAATAGCCTGTTTCTCTGAGATGTGCAGCTTATTGTTTCCGACGTCTTCAACAAAGCCTTACATTTTAGCCAATATACACAAAAAAAATTGCAAATTATATACGAAAACTTTCCTCAAGATTCACTGTATCTATAAGTAAAATAAAAAACGCACAAAAATCCACGAAGTAGCAGTTTATAGCGAACAGATAGACAGACACGGCGGAGGACTTTGTTTTATAACATGTAGTGATATTGAGTTGTAAAACCACTGTCAAGGTTAAGTAAGCGTGTTAAATATAGAAATAGTTACCCTAAAATCAATACTAAGCTGCTATGTTGTTGCCTGACCGCGAAGAATTGTATTGATTTTGCGTCAATTATGTAAGAGAATATTAAGAATTTAGATATGGTAAACAGCGTGTTTCACTGTTTTAATTTCAATTCAAAATGTAATCTTGAAAAGTTCTTCGTCTTTCTTCTTAAATATTGAATAATATTATCTTACAAAAATGTAGTCATGTAATTAAGTCGAAACTCGTTTGAAATTAATAATAACTGTTTTACTTTCTCTGAATTTTTAATAATCACACTAACACCAACGATAATCTACATTGTGGTTTTCGCTTCTTTATTGATCACTCTAAGACTTTACTGAGTATAAGGACATACCTACTCGTAAGTAACCTTTTCTCGAAGTATGTTCGTAAAAGGTAATCGAAAACATATATAACTAGTTTAGGACCGCGGCTCCGCCCGCGTATATGTCGGTTATCGCGGCAATTAGTAGCCTATGTGTTATTCCCATGTATAACCTACATTATTATAAAGTTTCATTAAAATCCATTCAGTAGTTTTGACGTGAAAGAGTAACAAAACATCCATACAAACTTTCGCGTTTATAACATTAATGGATGTTTACAAAATCTAGAATTAATAAAAATCCTTACTCATGAAACAGTATGCTGGACGTCTCAGTAACGTGATAAACATGTTGTTTTATGATCGTGTTGTAGTCATTGATGCGATCCGCCAACAGATGATCGTGCGCAGTCAGGTGACAGTTCACGAGGCACATAGAACAACCGTAGATGTTGAACCTGACACTGATTGCTCCTTTGTTGCCCTGTAACAAGGAAATGCCTTTTTATTTATTTAATATTCTCAACTACAAAGATATTCGTGTGTTTGGGAGGTATCCGTCTTCATTATTATTTAGAATCTTAAAATAATTACGGTTCGAAACATTTATTAAAAAGATTTTTCATAAAGTCACCTATAATATAATATATACAACCTTAAGTTCACTTAATCTCTTAGATTTGAATCTGAGAGATTACCTGAACTCAAGAGTAAAGATTCAGACTAGTATTGATACTAGTACATATGATTATTAATAACTCAAAGAAAATCTCTACATTAAAAGGCAAACATATACTCTAGGCACATACATACATCTATGGTTACAATTAATCGAAATTTGAATTTGAAAATATATTATATCAATATCTATACGTGATCGCGTGAATTCCCGTGCCTTAATATAACACAACATATGCACAATAACACATTATACATTAGTTTAGTTATGTGAAATTAATAATAAAAAAATCTTACTGTATATGCAATAAAGATCTACTACGGTACGAATACTTATACACAATAATTACAATTTAGAGTGTAATGCAGTGATTTTAAAGCATTTACTTATTGTATTCATATACAACAAAAAATATTATATCGGTGTGGTAACATGTTGTACCCATGTCAATAATATTTGGGGAATATATGTACCAATTTCTAATGATTTATATGCTTAAATAAGTACTAAGATGTAGGAAAAAATCTACTATAAAACAGGAGATGAAAGAAAAACATTAAAAATCACAACAGCAATTTCGGTATTAATGTGAAGTCGACCTCCGATAAAGTGACAACAAATAATAATGCAAGTCCTCTACGAAATAACAAGGAGTAGGAACAACATTCTAACAATGGTAGTGAGTGTGACTTATGACCATAGAGCAACACATTAAACACAAATTACAAAGTAGTCAGTTATTTTGCAGGGGTTAATCTTCACATACACATATTTTAGACTCACATAAAAACAATCGCCTGACACTACTAGCTCACACATAAAACACACAAAACATTCAAAATTTTACACACACATAAAAACATTCTGGGTCGCTTATACATACTTTGACAGAGAGGAACGCCTGCGTATGGCTTCTCCCTAGCGTGTTACTCTATGCTTATGTTAGATCACGTGTTATTAGCATCTCAAACCTCCGTTATATTATTATTTTGATTTGCAAATAAATGTAAAAGTAATGCAAATAAGTTTGTTACGTTGCATAACAGTTATTTGGAGAAAGTAACATTTAATTATAGACAAAAACAGCGTGTATATTTAATTATACAAAAAAATTAAGTAGTTCAGAAAAAAAAGTACCAAGTAGCACCAGCCCACATACAGTGCAGGATTCTGTAGTTTATTCAATTTGTGTCTGACTGACTAAGATACCCAGAGGTCAACGCACAGCCCAAGCCACTGAGCCTAGAATCCTGAAATTTTGCATGTAGGTTTTTTACATAATGTAAGTGAGCACTACGAAAGGAATTTTGTAAATGCCAACCCTAAGGGGGTAAAGTAGGGGATCAAAATATCAAAAACTGCGCGAGTGGAACCGCAGGTACAAAATAGTTTCTCATATTTTAAATTACTCGACAAGCTTTAACACTTTCCTAAATACCTGGAAAAAGGCTCAAGTTCTTCCTTTGCCCAAAAAAATGTAACCCAAATTCCTTACCAGATTACCGTCCCAAATCTGATATTCAAATCGCCATTCTTCTTCAAGTCCTCGGGCGTCTCATTCACGCACAATTAATCTCATTTCTCTCCGTCTCCTTAATTCTTTAAAGTCTGGTTTCCGTACATGCCATAGCACTACCATTTCTCTAATCCATGTTACGGATGATGATAAGTCGAGCATGGATGAAGAAAAACTAATGGTTTTAACTTACTAGACTCTACCAATGCTTTCAACACTGTTGATTTTGATATCTTACTAGGTATTTTATGTTCTCTTAACTATCTCGATTTGATAATTGCCTGGTTTCGTAGTTATATGTATGGTCGCCAGCAGCGTGTGTGTATATTGAACCCTTAATTGAACCCTTAATTGTCAAAAAAATCTATGATAATGATCCGATGTTATTGTTACAATCATAACATAATAACTATGGAATATTTATTTGTACTGTTTTTTATTAGACATATTTACTTCCATACACATTTACCTAACAGGTAAAATGATATCAATCTGTCAGCTCGCGCGCCTCGCTAGCTCATATTACCTCGAAGAAACCGCAGTTCATTGCCATTTACAACTAACCGTAACCTAACTAATTTATACCGTATTTAGAAGACAATTTCCATTTAATTTAAAAGGATTTTGCTGTGACCTAGATGTTATAAATGAAGATGCCTGGAATTTATAGTCATTTGGATGTGACTAGAATCTTTTTGTACGTGAAATAAACCCGTGAATTTTTTAACAGTGGGGATATTTTACAAAAAAACACTCCATATCATGTGATAAATCTTTAGGTTAATGCGATTAAACAAATGTTCAAATTTTATTCAGTAGTGATCTTCCAAATAACCCTTCATGTATTTTTAGATGATATGCTATTGCGTCATAGCCCTTAACAATATAATAATAATAAAAAATCGTTTATTATTTCTCTCGCACGTAGAATAGTTAACAAAAATTAGTTCACAAATTTAGTGCTAAATGATGGAGTGGGTGAATCTGTGTGAGAGACTGGTATCTGCACTAGGAGAACCTGTATGACAGATTACCAGCCTCTCTTATGTCTAGATAAGGTAGAGCTTTATGCCACTGTAACCATGTTTTTTCATAATGAGAACTGAAAGAATTGAGTAAGAGACATAACAAACATAAATTTAACGGTGCCATAATATGTATGAGTATGTATGTATACTTGTCTGTGTGAGCGTGCGTGATGTGAGTTAATGTAGATATGTAAGTTCGTATATAAATGTGTGCTCGCGTGTGTGTCTTTGTGTGTATGTGCTAACCCTACCATAATGCAGTATAATCACCTGATACGGACAGATGGTGATCTAGTTAGTACGTTACCAATGGCCAATTTTTAAGAGGGAACAAGTATTAAGCTTTCTGTTTCGTCGTAGCTAAGAGATTTTAGCCAAACTGAAAGTCTAGAGCGTTGTCATCTGCGATTTTTACGATGTTGCCGTTTTCTACTTGAAGTTTACACAGATCATTAATAAACGCGAAGAGCGTAGGTCCTAGGACACTACCCTGCGGCACACCAATAGTTATAGATCATCGATAAACACTTTTCCAACAACTTAGTCTCTAATATCTATCGCCGAGTTAATCAGTCAATATTTTATGTTGTTTACCCCCGAATAACTAGTTTATGCATCTTTCTCAATAAGAGAGGGACAGAGACCATGTCAAATGCCTTGGCTAAATCCAACAACATTGCCATAACTTTTTCTTTTTGTCCAGTTTGGAGACAATGCGATCAATTAAATCATGCACTTTGTCATTAGTTGATTTGTAAGATCGGAATCCAAACGTAATATTAGGTAGATAGAATAGTTTTAGTCTCAAGCTATGGCAGTTAACTAGACGTTTATTAAGTCTTTCTGGTAATTTAGAAAGGGGGGGAGAATAGAAATAGGCTTATTGTTACTGACATAGGCTCCGTTTTCACTCTTGAAGATAGCAACTACACCGGCAAGTATGAACTCCTTAGGAAAGACTCGAACTAAACATAAGATCCTATTAATATTATAAACGCGAAAGTTTGTACGGATGGATGTTTGTCACTCTTTCACGTACAAACTACTCAACGGACTTGGATGAAACTTTACAGCAATATAGCTGATATATCAGAATAACACATACGCTACTATTTGCCGCGATAACCGACATATACGCGGGCGGAACCGCGGGCATAAACTAGTTGAATATATATTTAAAGGGAGCTGCCAAAAAATGGTGATAACCTTTTAAGAATGCACCTGAGGTATGATCTCTTCCTGTCGTATTGAACAAAGCGACAAAGTCAGGGATATGACACAAGTTATACTTCAGGGCTTTTACAACTAAGGGCTAAATTAATGTTTTATTTATAGAAGTGAACAATTGATTTATATTATTAGAGAGAGCTGGCCACTGCAGTATACACAGAACAAAAATAGATTTAGTCAACATATTTAATTACGCTCCGTACTCAGGATTCTGTAAAGAGTTGATTTATAGTAAAACCTATCTATGCTATAAATCAACTCTTTATAGATACTTTTTAATACATATGACATTTCGTGTTCCATTTTTATAGCAGCTAAAGATATCTAGTACTAGACAGCAGAGTTACCTATTTTGCTTTTGATTATTGTTTTTGGATCAAAATATACGTTCAAACTTAAAGCACGTTCATATTTTAAATACCTATAATTAAAAATATTTGGCTTCCATGGTGCTTGATACGCCCATATTAACAATGAGCAAAATTGAATAAGGATAAAATGTGTTGAATAGTGATAATTCAAACCTAAATTTACCTCAATACACAGTCCGGTAATCAAATACAGACCAAGCTAGGCAAATATTTTAATATGGTATGTTAATAACAGACTCTTTTCGAAAACCTTATTATTTTTACTACGATATACAACTCATAATAGGTCTGAATAACCTTGATTCTCAGTACAGGTTCCTAATAAAGTAAAAACTTTTTATTACTACGCGCCCCGAAGACAAACAACTTCATTATCATATAAATCAGTTGAGAGTTTATTAAAACACGCGAAGTCTTAATAATAGTTATGTATGACGTACACAGCAGTTTAAATGTCAATCAAAACACTTAAATATTACGTAATGGCTATCCACAGGCGCCAATTAGTTAGACTTCATAACATTTACTATTCTGAATCATATATCGCAACATAAAGTAACCTATGTCCTTCTCCAAGTTCCAATCTATCTCTATACCGAAATTCGACCACATCGGTTAAGCGGTTTAGTTATGAAAGCGTAAAAATTACGATCGTTGTTTTTAAATTAATTAAAAGTAATTTAAAAAATAATAATATTACAGTAAGTAAAAACAATACATTGCAATACATAATTTTGATTTTATTTTTTCGAAGACGTTTTTGACCTCAAATTACATGTTTCTTTTCGCATCATATTCGTAAATTCCGTATAAAACACTACATAAAAATAACAGGCTTACCTTTTGGTATCGATAATAGATACTACTATATAATTTGCTATTAATGAAACAGGAGGAAAATTATGAACTTTGGAGTTAAAATGTAACACTAAGATATAGATAAAGTAGGTACAAAGTACTGGTACTGTAACTGCCTCGGTGGCGCAGTGGTAGCGTACGCGACTGCTGTCCATGAGGTCTCGGGTTCGAATCGTGGGTCGGACCAAATGTTTGTATGATCTGCAAATATTTGTTTCGGAGTTTGGGTGTTTTCTATGTATAATATGTATGTATTTACAAAAAAAAATGCGTATATATGTAATAATATCAGTTGTCTAGTACCCATTGTACAAGCTCTGCTTAGTTTGGGACTAGATGCGTTGTGTGTTAAAATGTCCAAAAATATGTTATGATTTTCCGTAAAATTACGAAATTCTCTAATTTTATATCATTATAATAATAGCGACTATAATCGATCGGAAACATCGCTAGCGAATTTTATTGCTATGTTGGTGTGAGGTGAAATTTAGAAAAAATAATTTAAACGTATCATTTGTTATAATAATCTTTGTGTGAAAAACTTGTAGTAATAAGTTGCAGATTCATCATTATTTTTATAAGAACTGTAAGTATGAGAACGATTTTTTCTTGATAGATCAAATACATCACGATAAGAAACTTTCAAGGAAAATCCCTCAGAATTTTCCTTTACACTACACTCTTGTGAACTTAAATCGACTCGAGCTGAACATTAGTATAAAGGCTTTACAAATCATAAACCTATGTTTCACTCAAAGTCTAATCTTTTTACTATAGAATGACATCCTTATTATGATAACCGGTTGAATATTTTTTGATAAAATTCAATTTCCGATAAATGAATCTACAACTTGGGGCGCTACTTTTGACGTAGTGTAATGAAATCCATATATGGAGATGTGTATCTTTACACAAATCTCTTATCTAAAAGAAATAGGGAATAAATCTTTCAAGTGGGCACCGATTCGGGAAAGTGCAACGCAAAGTTTGAATATTGTTTTTAAGAGTTATGATCTGTTATAAAGAAAAATATAAGGCCAATTTTGGAACCTATTAAAATATTTTATGAGTCGGAAAAGCTGTTTTCCAAAAATAAGCCACTTGTGGGAGTATACGGCTTGAGTCGATTCAACTGTACGCGAGTGTAGATAAGTACCGTGGTTACTTGTAATTTAACGAACCGTTTAGTGTCATGTACGAACCTGTATTAGTAATTTAACAAAGTTAATTCATAGAAAACTGTGATGAAGGCTCGGGATTTTCTATTTTTTACCTTAAATATTACTCAAGGGGTTTTTTAAAAACATGTCCTTAGACTCATCTGTTTTGAACTACGATGTTAGCAAGTGTTTTTATTAAATTAGCTTATCCGTGCCACTTCATCTGCGATTGACTTAAGAAATAAAACTTCCCGCGTTGAATGGGCTATCCACAAAAAAAAGATTAAGCGAAATTAATTAAGCCGTTCACGCGTGATGTCGCACTATGGGAAATAGGGATTAATTTATATAGATTGCCCCTGCAAGTAAGTGTGGTACTTAAAAAAACATCTCGAATACGGAAAACACATTTAAGGATTTATATTGTAAAATTTAATTTTCAATGTGCATCAATAACGCTCTCTATTCCTACTAATATTATATGTTACCAGCAATCTGTATAATTCAGGTATTTTATACAATACCTAGGCAATGTATACAATACCTCGGGCGTCCAGCCAATGTATGAAACATTATGAATATTATTGTATATGTTACTACTTAGGAACTAGCGTTGCCAGATATCTTTCGTCAAATCGGGATCTTGCGACTTTATAGTGAAAAAAAGCGGACACGATACGTTTATACTATTTTTTACTTTAAAGCGGGACAAAAGATACATAAAAAATAGTATCAACGTATCGTATCTAATCAAAAATTACGATACATGAGTACGATCTACCAAAAAAAGGTTCATTAGCAATGTTTTCGTTTTACTGCTATATCATCCGTAATTCGTGAAAGAATTAGTGCCATTTCCTACTTATAATGTAATAGTGGAATAATTATTTTACAATTATTACAATTACTCAAAATGTGGGACGACCCGCCAAAATGGGGACGTCTGGCAACGCTGCTAAATACGTACAAAACGACGAGCAAAGGAAACTTGTTCTATTTGCTTAAAATCTTAGTTTAGCTTAGATTAGAACAATGACCACTCCATATCCCCTGTGTTGTTGTTGAATCATTTGGATGAGTGTGAGTGGATTGTTTTGACCTGTTCCCGTAGATAGGACATTACCGGCCGCACATCTTGTATACATAGTTTAAAGGCAAAGTTTAAAATAAATAAAATTTACACATTACCTACACGTTTAAGGCATTGTATACATAGCCTAGGTATTTTATAAAATATCGGCTCATACAAATTTGCCGGTAAAATATATATATATATATATATCTGTTGTGATAAGGCTTTGAAAATACAATCATATAATATAAAATTGTCAAACAAAGTTTTATCGTAATCAATAAAAAATAATCTATTTTCCTCATCCTTTTAAAGACACACATATAGGCCGACTGATACTCTTAAGTTTGTGATTTCATAATATTGGTTGCAGAATTATGTCACAAAATAAAATATGAGTATAATAAAAAAACTGTGACGCATTGGTCAAACCTTAGCCAATCAGGTGAGAAACGTACGAATGTAACGGCAATTTCTTAGAATCTAATTGGTCAGGGGGCGGGGCTTGATAGATCATTCGCTATTTTCTTAATGCGAACGGACTGCAATGTGCAGTGTGACAAATTATTAACTATAATGGATAGAAATATTATCAACAGCATTCTGTTACATCCACAATTGTTTATGTGTAATAATAATATTAATGTAAGGTGACCGGAGGATTTGCTTCAACTCATCCTTTAATGATTTATCATAATCTGGTTAGTAAAGTATATTGTCTTTAGGTGTAAGTATTTTAAAAATTAAATTATAAACAGTAATTTTGAACTTACCCACATTCCTCCTAGTCCCGTTTTGGTATACTGCGCTTCTATGTCTCTCAAATGCGTGACATGTTTCATTTGACTATACACTAACAACAATAAGCCCTGTAATCTCGTGGACTTTGCAATAATGAATCCTTGTCGGCAAAGAATTTTGTTGAATGTTGAAGTCCATGCATCGGTAAACAAGGAGTCCATCAACATGTTCTGCGGTTGAGACTTGACTTCTTGAAGCCTGTAATAGATTCTCCTTTGTAAAACATGTTATAGTACTGTCAAAAAACTCTAAAAGAAATATTAAATCAAATGATAACAACCGTAATATGCACAGTAATTAACTTCTAAAAATTGTAGTAATGAGGTAAGAGTTTATAATAGATTTCAAATTGACTTCTTTTTATTACTTCTTTTAATAGTCTTGTGTGTGTGACATGGTAGTTGTTAATTAATTATACTGACAACAGAGCACAACATTTAAATTTAAGTCATGCTGACAGGAACTTTATTAATTATACAAAAGGGTAAACTCAAGAAATTAATGGCTGCAACCTTGTAGATATAATAATAGGATAATGAATAATGATGGCAGCACACTCATTTCCTTATGAATGCTACATGAAATCAATTTGGTAATTAGGTATTAATATTTATAAATAGCATATATGCTGAGTACAAGGAGATTTACTTTGGTATGGCCTACATATGTTACTGATAGAATTAAAAACAAAAGAATATAGTCACTCACTTATATCATCATCATCATCGTCGTCATTCTCAACAGCCTTTAATATAGGCCTGTCATCAGAAAAGAGGTTTTGCCATAAAATACCACATAGGCCAGTTGGGTTGGTATTGGGT
Organism: Hyphantria cunea; assembly: GCA_003709505.1. Lineage (NCBI taxonomy): Eukaryota > Metazoa > Arthropoda > Insecta > Lepidoptera > Erebidae > Hyphantria > Hyphantria cunea. The sequence continues at coordinate 621,726 of PKRV01000557.1, read as the reverse complement.
TTTGGTTTAAGTTTTCCTTCTCTTAGCAGCAGTGTTGTACTGCGTAGATTGCTCACAAAGTCACCTCTACTCCCCGGGGATGAGTAAGGGGGGCGACACTACGCATTACTAATCCATCACCATTCAGATGTTGAAATAGTAAGTGGTATGTGGGGCAGAGGTGTCATGTCCCTCCAACACAAAGGAAGGATCCCCTGAACAGGCGAAATGATCATGCCTGGTGGGCCACAACCCATATAGACACTAATAGAAATAGATTAGAGAAGTACTTAAACTACTAATAAAGTTTGAGGATAGAGCCAGGGGCAATAGCTAGTTTCTACTACTATACTAGCTTTTATTCACGGCCCTGACCACATGCATATCGTTTATCACAGTAAAGCCTATGTCCTTCTTCAAGAATTAATGAGAATGGCTTTCATGGAAATTGGTGCTGTGGTATAACCGTAAAAGCATACCAGACACACAGAGTTCTTTCAAATTTTGCATATTATCATATGGATTTTCTAACATTTTATTTATTTAAGCAGTACTAACAATTCCTAGTAATATTTTTAGATAGCAGTAACATTGAAATTGATATATTATATTTACATACTTCAGGAAAAAAACTATGATTACATTTCAATAGAACTTAAAATTTACCTTATAGGCTTGACATTGACTGTGCTGATAATTTTATCTGACTAAGCTAGCCTACTTACAGAGCTATCAAAGAGGATGTATTAAACTTACTAAGTTATTTATGCAGTACCTCACCTTATTTTGATCTGGGTTTAGTATTTTAAATACACACAATTCATTATGATTAATTTTATAAAATGCCAAAAATGCTCCACAGTAGCATATAATGGCAATTTAAATATATAGATAACTAACAGTTAGGTTTGAAGCCCATGTTGTAAGTGAAAAAATAAGAAAATGATCCCTTTTGACCAAGAGTGATGGCTAAAAGAAAACAGTGGACACTATAGGAGGGCTATATAAGTTAAATAAAGGGGCATACAAAGATTTAATTTTTTATTAATTAACTTTAAAACCAACGAATGCATTTAATGCCTGAGATACAAAAGAGCTTCATATTAAATTAAAATCTTAGAAATAATTGTCTTGAGCTTAAAACATTGTTGTTCTACTGACCTAGTAACTTGAAGATTGCACTTCACATTATGCAAGTACTAATAATAATACATCACTTACCCTATTACATAAAAGTCTGGTAAGGGCTTATTCTTGTTGAATTGAGATGGAAAGTCCAACAGGGCATTTAGATCTTGCCCTGGGGACTTAGTCGCCACATTCCAAGTGACAAAATAAAATCTAAAATGAGCAAACATAACAGTGATTAAGAACATAATATTACAGAAAGTTGAATAAAACTTATTAATTATAATACTATGGTCACCTTGAGTACTTTTGACGTAATTGTTATAAGTACTTGACCTAAGAGTATATCTGTAAACACTTCGGATATTTAAAGCATACTTACTTTAGAGTATCCATTTTTTAGTTATATTACTGTACTCCCTACAAGACTTTCGTAAGGATCGATACACTAACAGTATGATAAAACTCCAGGTAAAGATAAGATAAGCTTCCAATTCAATTATAAAGGTTTCAAGGGAAATACAAAACCATTTAGCTGATTTCAACCATGATATTTTTTTTCATATTTCACTTTCAATTAAAATCTAAAAAAACATTCTTAAATATGCATTAATTAATAACGTTTCTCTTTCAAACACATCCGCGACAACAATAATAACTACCACTTCAACCTCTACACACTAATCACTAAAACTGCACTTAATATCTGACAGATTATATGTCAGGCGTCAAACGTCACGGGTACGGTGAACAAACAGATCTCAGAAATAAATCCGTTACAACAATATCAGATACAAATAAATCCATTTTGTTTGACACATTTATTATGTGCTTTGCAAAATGTAGTTGGATTATTTGTAGTTATTTTACTGATTTCATCCAAAAAATCCATAGGTATTAATATAAACTACTTAGTAATCGATTGTAACAGTTATAATTAGTTATTAAAATTTATTTAATTTTCAAGGTATGAATTAATAAAATATATGATTATTATTCATTTTTACAATGTGGTTATCAACATTGTTTGTTCTTCTATATAATGATATTATAAATGCTACAGTTTGTTAGAATAGATGGATGTTACTCTTTAACCTAAAAACTACTGAATGGATTTTAATGAAACTTTACAATAATATAAAAAAATATGAAGGAATAGAAAATTTTAATTTTAAATTTGACGTTTTAATAAAGTAACACACTCGTGGTTTTTAAGACAATTTTTTTAATACCATTGTAAAACTCCCGTGTTTGTCTATAGACTGTGTTGTCTAAATAAACTAATATCCAAAGCAATAAATTAACTTGAATGGCGGGAATTGTTCTCTCAGTCACTGCCATTAGTGTCAATACTGCCACATTTTGAGCGGCTTTCTTGGGTGTTATTTATGTTATGAACGATTTCTGTGGAGGTCCTGATTATATAGTTTTGTGATATTTACTTTCATTTTCGCGGGATAATAATACGGTGGCACGATGAGCAGTCACGATCTTCAGGTAGTGAATATCTTTTATTGTTATATCATATCCTGGTATTTTTGTAAGCATTCCTGAGATTTTATATACTTCTTGCAGGAAACAACTAGAGTGACAAGGAAGTCTCTTAAAACTCTTCAACACACTGCTTCTGATAGAGAAAATCTTGTGGGTAGACCTTCGAAAAGCTTAAAGCATCAACTAAGCCACGACTCTCAGGTGTAAGTTATTGAAATATTTAATACAACATGTTAGTTACAAGTTCAGGTAATTTGTTGTTTATATCAATGTTAAATCTATATTGCCAATAATTTATCCTTCTAGGGAGGTTGAAGTAAAAAGGAAGAATTCGTCAACGAAAGAAACACAAGCAAACTTGGACTCTAAGATTACTGTTGATGATCTTACCAATCCAGAAGGTCCATCTGAAAAGTATTGGGAAATCTTAGCCGAGAAGCGTCAGTAAGTATTTAAAATGTACCCTCTTAAACTGTTACTGCGTGTTATTGTAATAGTCCTGTTGTAAATAACCATTACAATTAGCATGTCAAACATAAAATGACAACACTTATAATTCTGTCATTCTAATGATTGATAAGTTCTATTGTTTAAAGGAAAGGTTTTTGAATTAGTTGTGTAAATTATTAGAAAGTTATAATTTCTTCATTTTTCAAGTTTACTTAATAAGTGAAAAATATAATACATAATCTTTAATTGCTATGTGTTTAAGATTTTGTGTTATGGACTGTAACCCTATTGAATATGATTTATAACATTGAGTACGTTTGTGATACCTATCTTTAATCTCTAACTACACAGCTGTTTAACAGTAGTGTCATTATTCATTAAATTTTGACGGCACAGTTGGCCTAGTGGTTTAAGCTGTCGTTAGCCCATTTTCTACTGGGCTAAGTGTTGTGGCTTTAAGTCCCATATGGGTGATCCACAAATTGTTGTTCTGAGTTTCGGTGTTTTTTTGGTTGTTTCATATATGTTTTTTGTATGTGTAAGTCTCCTGTGACAGATTTAAAAAAGTAATGGAAAACAACTATAGCAATCATCATCATCATCATCATCATCAGCCTATCGCAGTCCACTGCTGGACATGGGCCTCTCCAATTTCACGCCACTTAGTTCGATCTATGGCTTCTCGCATCCAGCTCCTGCCAGCCATCCCGTGCAAATCATCGCTCCACCTGGCCTGGTCCTAGCAATCAAGACTTAGTAAAATATACTTAAATATTCATATCATAAATAAATTACACCCAACCAAGACAAACTACCATGCTTATCATGCATATGTTTACCCTGAGTGTAATTTAAAGCTGCAACCTTCAATTTGACAGTCAGAGTTGCTAACTACCAGACCATTAAAAACTTTTTTAGATTATTTACTCTTAAGAAGCTTATTTTGTGTAAATCATTTTCAGAGTTGCTCTTCAAGAGGCTTTAAATGAAAATGAAAAGCTTCGTAAAATTATTGAAGATCTCAAAGAAGAAAATGCTATATTCAAACAAATGTTGGATGAAGCTAACAGTTTTGTTGAAGTTATAAAGGTTTGTTATTGATTTCAGTTTATCTGTTTTAGTATTATTCATTCTAAGTCTGAGTCTCACAAGTCATACCGGCCTTTGACGGGCATCCAGTATCCTCACTCACTTGGTGGAAACAGTACAAGTGCTGTTTCACCGGTTTTCTTTGAGGCTGTGGTATCACTCCAGTTGAGCCGGCCCATGCTTGCCGAAGCGTGGCTCGCCCACTGTTACATTAAATAGTAGGCCAAAACCTATTCTATGAGTAGAGGTCTATGTCCTGTGTACTGTTTTTTAAAATGATAATAAAAATTATAATTTGGGCTATTTTTTTTTATGGAATATGTGGCAAACGAGCGGACGTATCGCCTGATGGTAAGCGATTACCGCCGCCCGTGGACACAAGTGCTTTGCCAGCCTTGGGGGATGAGGGGAAGGGTTGGGTTATGGGTATTCTCCGGTATCCACATCCACACAAAACAGTGCAGGCAGTGTTTCACATTGGCTTTCTGTGAGGCAGAGGTATCACTCCAGTCGAGCCGGCCCATGCATTATGTGCAAGCTTACATACAAGCGTGGTTCTTTTACATGGTTGAAATCAACACTTCAATAATAATGCATTCTTTAAAAAATACAACACTAACTGCTTAAAGTTATAGGCAGAAAAAACTTCAATGTATATTATACAAGTGTTTACCTGTCGCTTCACCCGCGTGTATGCCGCTTATCACTGTAAAGAGATTGATATTGAAATAAACGTAAAGTTAAGATGTGACACCATAATAGACAGATGTAGTTACTTCTGAATTAATAATATTAGTATGGATGCTCTTCTGCCCTACAGTGATTTGATGTCAATATAGTTACTACTTTAGGTTTTTAAGCCATAATAATGATAACTACTGTAATCTAAGCATATTGACTATTGCAGGAGGAACTCGCAAATACAAGCAAAGATGACACCGGGATTGACGTGAATGATGTCAGCACTGCTGATGAGACAGTTGAAGACATTGAAGAGACCAAGACTGCCTAGGAAACACTTCACAGAGTTTTCTAAGAGTATTTGTTTTAGAATAAGAATGTAGACCAAATTTTTTCGAATGATTAACTTTTGCAGATGTGATTTGTTAACACTGCTAGCATTTCTAACTTATCAAAGAATATAATATAAGATTAAAGCTTCTATATCAATTTGAGTACCAAAATATTGTATTTTCATAAAAACAAGCCTTTATTATTTAATTATTCCATCTAATTATTCACATAATTTTTTTCTTAATTTTATGCACTTATAAACTAATGTCATGTACAAGTTTAAGTTTAGAAGTTTTTTCATATAAAAACGTTTTGCAATACAATTTTTTTTATTGTCTGTCCCATATTTTAAAGAAAAAAATAAAATGGCGGCTATGTTTACTTAAAAAGTCGCTCATTACATTATGATTCCAAACACAGGTATGTGCAGTACAGAGAGCGTTTTTTGCAACAAAACCATTTAAAAGAAACAGTTGTTTATAATGACTAGTTATAAACTAGGGAACCCTGCTATTTGTTTCATCCAAAAACGCTCAAGGGCAATTCATGAGATTTTTTTAAAAACCTATGTTAATATGCAATGGTTTAGGAATACAGGGTCTCCACTCTCGGTCACCCCATAGGTGGCGTAAGTGGCGATTAGGGAGCAATCTACGTAGGAAAATATCACTGCAAAGAAAATGAAAATTTGAAGAAACTTAATACGAATCGGTCAGGCCAAGGTGTACACAGTACAGTACGTCAAACCTTCTTCCTAAAGAGAGGCCTATGTCCAGAAAATGACTTATAGCCTATCGATGATGATCAGATACACAATGTTAAGAAAAACAATGGAATCGTCCTTATATCCATTTAAGCTTTGCAAGATCAGTTGCACTTACTTTAAATATTTTTTTTAAAGGAACATCTTTAGTAGACCGGTGGTCGGCGACCCGCGGCCCGCAACCCTTCCCCTTGGGTTCGGCTTCGGCCCGTGACTGTTTTGTAAATTGCAGTCTTCAGCATCAATTGTAGGTCCTACAGTGTCTCTGCTATTAATACAATATCATCTACATATAGCAGCAGTGAAAGATGTATTCGCCATTTCAGTCAGTATTGCAGTTCATCGTCTTAAACATATCGTCCAATGCATTTGTGAACAATATTATGGGAAATAACGTCCCTCTGTCTCCTCAGTGTAACAGTCGGTATAAGCCCTATTTGCTGGTTCCGTACTTGGACGGATATGATGGCGGCATCGTAGTGATATTCATTACTTGGATGGATGGCCAATTTTTTTGTAACGGGCTGGAAAATTCCTTCGGCTTTTTGGCTTGGATCTTCGGCTTCCCAGAGACTCAGGAACCAGGTATGTGATGATTCCACAAAACCATCCCATTTCATTTTTGGCTTTGCCGCATCCACCTCCATTGGGATTGGATTTGTTTTGAAGAACGGATTCATCAAGAAGAGCCACTCGAGGCAGTTAACTAACATTTGCCCTCTATGATTCCAATTCCATGGGATTCTACTACTGATTCATTGCAAGCCTCCCACTTAAGAGTTGAAATCACACACACAAATTTTCTTGACTTCGGTCGTTCAGTGGGTTAGCTACTTTTCTCATATAACTCTAAAGACCTCAAGAGAAATACTTATTTAAATAGATACTATAACACTTATATCTGCCTTAAAGAAGTTCCTATTTTGATGCTAAACTTTTAGATACGTATAGGTACTATTATTATTTTCTAATCACTCGGTGATTAGAAAATAATACCAAGGTGTACCTTTTTAATACCAAATTATTAAACAGTGCGGCCCTACTATATATCATTTTGATACCATGTGGCCCTTTGCTGTCGACCGCTGGTATATACTTCCCACTAGTATTGAATAGAAACATATTTATTTTAGAAAATTATTTATTACTTATATAACAAATAAATCCGTTTCACCAGGTCGGCGTACGACGAAATTTTCGATGGTGCCCAGCATCTTTTGATTGGTAGGAATTTACCTACTAAATAATATCCATATTCCATATCTGTGATACAAATCATTCCCATAATCCTAAAATTGTACAGTAAGGAAATAAAGAGACGAGTTTAATATATACCTAATATTGTAACAAGTATTATCAGGTACAGTAACTGTAATTAAATATACTTACTATATAAGGCAGTTTAGTAAAAATTAGCTACAATTTAAAAATACAATCAGGAACCATTAGCCATTTTTAAAAATATTTGGAATTGTTCATCAAAATTCATTTCATATGTCCATGGCATCAAATCGGGATACATGCTTAGACGACTAAATAAGTCTAAATTGGCATTCTGAGGCATCACACTCCTAACTTTTTTATTTAAGCAGCCTGTAGCATAAATATAATTATTTACTATTAGGTTATAAATGAAGTTAACATATTTGTGGTCCAAGTTGTCTGTAGTATTGGAAGCAATGGGATCATGTGATTTGATTTCATCTAAATACCCAGATGTTATGATTGGTATTATAAGATTAGCCTGAAACAAAAGATGTCAAAGTTTAATAATACATATAAAAAGAAAAAAATAGTACCTATTTAAAACAAATCCAAACAAAATAATAATTTAACTTCACGAAGAGAAAAGACGTAAAAGTTGCGAGAAAAATAATAAAATCAACACACTTCTTTTTCCAGGCTAATAACTTTTGAAAGAGCGAAGTATGTCGGCGCCCGACTGTCGGGCAGCTAATCTTACATAAAAAAGGAAAAAAGATGAACAAAACAAAAAAAAGATCATTAAGTTTTGTTTTTGTAGTGGATAGGTAAATAGTTGAACTTTTTTTTTACTATAGTTCAAAATTATTCAAATTACATCCAGAATACCCTGTACACGATTACTGCAAAATTTAAAGGCATCCTAGACACAATTTGATGTCCTATATTTAGTAGATGTGGCCTTAGTTGCCTGCTAATTACATACCTTTTCAAAATATTCTCTAATAAATTTTTCAGGATTCTGGTATAACTCATCTTTTCTACTATTCAAAGTAATGACCTGAACATTAGGCATATCTGTCCAATTTTCAACATATTCTTGTATATTTATTGCTGTAGGTAATCCATCATGTGTATAAGTTAAAAAAAGAATTGGACTTTCATTAACTATAACCTCCTTTGAGGTAACAGGTGGTCTTAGTAATGACTGCTTAGGTTTTTGAGGATCCTTTTGATCCTTAATAACAATTTTTTTGTTTAAGGCTGGTGGTAAATAATTAGGAACATTTTTTGGACAAATAATTTCCCTCTGACCAGTGCTTTCTCCATTGCTATGGTAACCACTGTCATCCTTGTTGAAAAATTGTGTTATCTCACTTAATGGTTCTTCAATAGCTTTAAGAATGTCATAGCGTTTCAGAGTAATGAAAGCATCCAGTATCTTATCTATTGTTGCACTTTCATCCTGTCTGAATACTCTCAACACCATGTCAACAGGATCTTCTCGTACTGAATGCTTGATGTACTGAAATGGAAACAAAAAAATATTAGAAGACTAGCACACTTACTTTTTATATTTCATTAAAGTATAATAAGATTAAAGATAGGTAATATGCCAAAGGAACCAATCTTCTTGGATGAAATGAGATTTTACTCTATCAAATTTCTGATCTTAACATTGTGGTTTGCACAGAATGTAGTCTGTTAATATCACTCATAGCAATCAATCAAAACAAGATCTACTACTTTGATACCCTGTTGTCATTCCTTAATTTAGTCAGAAAATGATTATGAACCCAAGAAGACTTGGCCTTGAGTGACGATTAAGGTCTATTTATCTCAAGGCTCGTAAGTCAACCATCCTTAAAAACATAGACCTAATATAGTATATATAATAGTTTGCTTTAGCTGTAGCTTTTGCAATACAACAAATTACACAAACCCCAAATACAAATTAGCAAATAAAATGATAGTGATTATGTCAATTCTGAAAGATGAATAAGGTAAATAAGAATTTAAATACAAAATATTAGAAACTTACATTAAGGTCGTCTTGTGATATACCTAATGTGTAACCCAGATCCAGCCAACCATTCGGAGTGCCTCCAACTCTCTTAATCAGAATTTTCCATACATTATAACAAGCTTTACCTGTCGCAGTTTTAGCGTTTCGATAGTATATTAGATCTGAGTGAAGAAATCTTGCTTTTTTACTTAAAGCATGTAGCTGTGTTATTTCGTTAGACCGCTCCTGTATTACCATTTGTTCTAAAGCTAGCGTATCAACACTGATAGTATCTGCATTCTCGTAATCCTTCATAATTTCCCTGTAAATTGTCATCGATATCATATTACGCGGGATTCCCAAGGCGATATTTACGTAAATAAGTAGTAAATTAATAATAAATCATTTAACAAAGTTAGCCAAACTTACATTGTGAATTTCTTTCATCAAATCTACTGAATCTCTTTTGAAAACTTTATTAAAAATCATTCAGTATTGAACAAATCTCGATTAAGGAAAATGGTTACGAAAACATATCGTAACTTTACAAGTATGACAAGACAACACAACACAGACAGATGATCTAACTTCAAATATCTTGACAGCAGGTGACAGTAGACGTCAGTTTCCAAAAGTCAAGGAAAAAAAAATGTTACTAGCTTGATATAAATATTTGTTTTGATACATCTTTGCGTATTATTCTATTTTTATGGTTAAGGTTCTAGAAATAATATTTTAACCTTATCCAAGTTTAAATCATGAAAACTTGACTCTAAAATATTTTCCTTAGGATATTGTTGGTCTGAGTTTCTTTAAGTTATCTACAATTAATGTCTACTGAAATAAAAAAATAATTAATGATTTATAAAAAACCAAATAAAAGAAAAAACAATTATAATTACTTATAACCAACTAGAATTAGAGAACTACCAATTCAATAATATTTTCTGCAGAATAACAAAAACCACGACGTTAATACAATAAAATATATGATTGGAGTACCTATCTTTGAGTAATGCTACTACTGAAAACTATGAAAACGTTAAAATAATGCGAGTTATATTGCTCTTCATAAATACATTATAGACAATCATCTCATCTTTGAAACCAACTTTAGATACCTACTTCTTTTATCTTACAAGGTCTCCAGCTTTTGATTTTAATGAAGTAGGTTACGTATCCTAATTTTATTCATTACGTTTGTTTTAGTTACACAAAACTTGCTCTAACAAGCTCTTTAATTTGTACTTTGACCTCTTTGAATGTGAATTTCAACATAACTCTAATCTAGGGCTAGGGGCTACCCAATACAGTTTTGTTTAAGGTCGTTTAAAAAAGATATTGATTGTTAAACTAATGTTTTAATAAAACTGTTAAAAAGTAGTATGCATGTGTGTACTCCGGTGAGGTCGAATTTGACATATACCTACATGCGAAGCATTAAAAAAAAATTAAAACATTGGCGGGAGTATTAAAATAAAACTGTTTAATTTTATTTAAAGTTATTTATTTCAAATTAGGTGCAAGTTTAATAGAAGAATAATGGACAGTACACTGTAAGTCAGTTAAATTATTCTTATTGTTTATTAAATAATTGCTTAACATAATTGCGACCTAATTATATAGAGACAAATATACTGTTTTGCAGGGCAAGCTTTACGGACATATTGGACGCCGAAATATGCGATTCACAGCCGATATCGTTGACACCGTCTATTGATAATCACGACAAATGGTCAGCACCTGGTACCAACATCGCAGGAGATATACAAAATCCATCTCGTCCTTGTAAAGGGACTGGACAACTTGGGGAGTTCCGTAGCACTGAGGAAATATGTAAGTTTAAACTATAATGTAATTGCCCGGGCTAGATAATCATTTTAAAGTTGAACAGTACTTATAGCAATTATAAAGTATATGAATGAATAAAAATAAACAATTTAGTATTAATAGCCGACGCCGTTACGTGCACTAAAATGTCAGGAATAAAATAAAATAAAATGTTATGTTGTAATAAGGTACATTCTGTCCATTTAATTCTTCAGGTAAGAAGTTTTATAACTTTTTCTTTAATAAATGTTGAAATAAATTGTCTCTTGTATTTAATAACTTCGTAGGTATGTCAAAAATACGATTAGGTGACTGAAATGTTAGGTTTTGCTCGTTAAGGTTGTAGTGAAAAGGGTGGAAAAGCAATAAACTACTTTATCATATTTAATTTTTTACGGAGGGATGTTTTAAGTTTGACGTCGATTTCTATCTGTCTGTGTGTGTGTGTGTGTGTGTGTGTGTGTGTGTGTGCGTTTATCTGTCTGTGTCATCGTAGCTCTCAAATGGGTGGACCGATTTCTATGCGGTTTTTTCATTTGAAAACCAGTTTGTGGTGGATTTTTGCTGTGTTTGGTTAATATCGGTGAGTGTACCAGCAGTGCAAGAGTATCAGCTCTCTTCCAAAATGAAGTTACACATATGTGGCGTATTTATGCTTACTTGACTAAGTGCTTGCGTAGGGGGTTTTTTAAATGTTTAATTGTATCTTATTTGAGACATGATTTGATGTTGCGGGAAAATTATATACTGCATTGAGTAGGTAGATTTTATTTCCCAAAAGCGATGTATTAGAACCTTAAGGCTAAAATATTTCGAAATCATGTACGCAGTGTAATCTCTAATCAAAAGTTTGATACATTAAATTTTCTTTCAATGTTTGTATGTCAAAAAATTGTAAGCTATTAAAATAAACAACTAAATCTGTAGAAGAACAATATACTAAAAGAGATATAAAGCCTATTTGAAATATACTTTATTGTACGAACGTATATTAAAGTAGCATAGTTAATAAGATATTAAATATACCAAACAAAATACCTAAGATTATTTATTTATAGGTATAAAAATTAAATAACTTTTCTGTGCAAGTTTCGTAATACCTTTTGTATTGTAATATCACTCAACATGGGTGCAACGATGTTGAACTCTGTTTATTTATTGCCAATTGCAGATCCGAAATACCGAAACGTGTTTACGTATAAATACTTCAATCTTGTACAATCAAAGGTTATCGACGATGCGCTTTATTCAGGTTAGTTTGGAAAATCAATTTTAGATTTTTATAACACACTAACGATTCTATAATAGAAGATAATACGATAATACTATAAGAATTTGATTTCAGTAGGGTACTAGAAATCACAGCTCAAGTAACGTCTCTAAGCACAGAACGTTCATGAAAAAGTTTCGCCACCTAAAATCTCCTTCGTCTAATTCGCTTCCTATCAGAAAACGATAAAGGAAATCAAACCTTAGGCAATATCACACATTACAATGTCCCAGGTGCAATTAAGAAAAGGTCAGGGAATTTTTATGTCATAGGGCAAACAAGCAAACGGTTTCTGAGGAGTGGCCTATGCCCAGTAGCGGACTGTTATCGGATGTTTATGAGAAGCTAGGTCACCTGCTGTCAAGTGACTATCGATGAACATGGAGCCCTTTGCGACGTCTTCCAGAATCAAGTTGGGAGTTGTACTCCGATAACCTCACTCATTTAGTCAAAAGAAAAGAAATAATTTCTTAGCACTGGTTTTTGGTTATAACTACTGGGATTGTGCAGTGGTTTACGTGTTTGCCACCTGCCGTTTTTTACTGCGCTGACTGTTGTCGGATCAAATCTCAAATGGGAAACACTTTGTGTGATCTACAAATCATTGTTCTGAGTCTATTTAGTTGCGTTTGTGTCATGTACGTTTGAAAAGTAACTCGCGACACAGGATTAATTCCTAATAAGAAGAAAAAGAAAAGAATAATGGTCGAGCAGGGTCATAACGTACAGAAGCTTCACTTTCCCTGCTGGATAGTGATGTTTGTTAGCATTTATTTGTAACAAAAATGACACCAACAATCATCCTTGTCAATGCTTGTAACAAGACTATCGAAGCTAAATAGAAATGTAATGTTCTATTTACTTAAATTTTAAACTGCCGAGTTATGCCGTGTTGATTCCATCTCCTAGACTAAAAAGAAAAACATAAGAAGCCTCCTTACTTTTGTTTTGTTAAATACTGCAGAAGCATTAATGATAAACTGTAAACACCATTTAGTTACGTATACATGATTTGTAATATTGGAATAATAAAAATTAGCGGATGAATTAATTGATTTATTGAATATACTATATCATTTAAAAGTAAAAAATGTTATGAACAAATCATTGAATTCGACGACATCTGGTTGAAAACGGAATTTATTTGTTACTGTAACATTTCAGATAAATCGATAGTTGTTTGTGCACCGACAGGCTCAGGAAAAACTGTAATCTTTGAAATGGCTATAGTTCAACTGCTTATGGAACTTGAAGACAAAAACTACAAAGACGATTTTAAAATAATTTACAGTAAATATACCTTCTCTTCTTCTTCTTGTACTCAATTTGTTAGACGTGTAGTTTATTTACAAAAAAAGAGCCTTCTAGTGTCAGAAGTATATTTGGGTTATATCACTCGTGGTCACGGGTAGGCTATATAGAAAGGACTACGAGCGGTATAACCCGTTCGAAACAAATCTATGTGTATGTGTAAAGTTGCGTAAGTCTAAAAATAACAGCAATAATGTAAATAATCGATATTGCTACCAACACTTAATAAGTAATATACTGGCTAATATATGATAAAAGCGATTACATATTAATTTCACTGAGGGCATGAGCGACTTCAGGCGCATGACCGCTTAATTATATCTCTAGTAAACTAGATGTACTAATTCAATAGATATGTATCTAACACATCATCATTTTCAATATATATAAATTATCTCCATGTAAACTAGCATACAGAAATATCGTCCGCATGAAATAAGTTTATTAAAATCAATCCCTTTAGTATTTGTTAACACTCTGTCCCCACCTATAAATATATATTTAACTCTCTGTTCATTGACATGAATGGTGTAATTTTTACTCAACAAATTTATGTTGATCTGAGAAATTACCATAAATAAAATTGTTCATACACTATTTAATTGGTCGAAGCAATTAAGGGGCACGATGAGAAATTAATGTTTTAAAATCTGTTCTCGCAATAAGTTAGCTTAATTTTAGCCCGCAAAACGATCTCCGTCCTCCATAAACGCAAGTTTGAGGGAGGCCACCTATCACCCTAGCCGAAGCAGCAGAAGAAGCAGGCTGGGGTGGTGGCGCGAGGCCTATAAACTGCTCGGAACCATTTAATAGAATAGGAACGTTAACACAGGAGGGGGCCACCTACAAACAGTGGGTGGCCCGAGGTACGTTGGGGTTCAAAGGTTTTCTTTCCTAGGGTGCATCTGGTTCCCCGGCTCCTAGTACCCGCGATGGCGTGCGGCTTTAGTCGGTTCGGACCCGGGTCTGACCAACTGTTTTTATGATCTGCTATTATTTGTTTCGGAGTTTGGGTGTTTTTCATATGTATGTTTATATAAATGAATATTTCAGGCATCTTACACACAACGCCATCTAGTCTCAAGTTAGCAGAGTTTGTGTTATGGGTACTAAACAAGCAATATAAATCTATATTTACTTGTTTTGTAGTCTGCTTTTAAAAAAAGTATTAATGGACGTACATATTTATATCAGTTGTCTAGTACTTATAGAACTGGCTCTGATTAATTTGGGACTAGTCGGTGTCATTATTATTACAGCAATCCTTGTAATAAACTAATTGTTTGCCGTATTCAGTGGCTCCTGTAAAAGCTTTATGTACGGAGAGATTAACAGAATGGTATCCTAAGTTCACGAAACTTGGGCTTTTATGCATCGAGGCGACGGGTGATACAGATGTTGATTTCTCCCAATTACAACCATATAAGTAAGATATATTCGGGATAAATATTTCTAATGATTCAATAACATATAGGACTAACTATGTAATATAATTCAAAAGGATTATAATAACAACACCAGAGAAATGGGATATGTTGACGCGACGATGGCGCGACCACAGAAGTATGGTGGAAGTAATAAAGTTATTCCTAATTGATGAAGTCCATATATTGAACGATGAAACCCGTGGACCTGTACTTGAAGCTGTAGTTAGCAGAATGAAGACTATTGAAGTACGTTATGTATTTATAATATTTATTATTTATTGCATAAAAAAGTTGGTTGCATAAAAGATATCGTACATCTTTTGCTGTATTCGCTGTAGTAGCCTATGTTGTTCCTCAAATATCAAATTATCTCCATTGTGAATTTATAAATCGGTTCAGCGGTTTAGCCGTGAAAGCATGATACACAGACAGACTTACTTTCGAATTTGTAATATTAGTGTGCGAGTATGGATATATAAATATATAAACGTATTAATACATACATAATCAAATTTCTATAGTCTGCTTCGATGGTTAGATGGCACCGATTCCTGCCTCCTTAAAATTGAGGATGGTGACCACCACTCTTGGATTCTGCACGCGCTTTGCATCAGGCAGAGCAGAGTCATTTTATCACAAAACATAAAAAAATATTAGTATGTAAAGTTTCTGTCGGTAATACATCTGTGCCATAAAGATTTAATGGTTTTGTTTTGAAAACCATTCAGAGTTCAGCCCAGTCAGTACATCGTATAGAAAAACTACAGAACCAACTTCAAGGAAGCGCAGTGACTCATAAAACAGCCCCTAGCATTCGTTTTGTAGCTGTATCAGCAACCGTCAGTAATCCCGAAGACGTAGCCAACTGGTTGGGAACCTCCAATAAATCTGCTGTTTTCCATAAGTAAGTACCCACTAGATTTTATATTTACATATACGTTTGTAGAATGAAATGATACGAGTGAGAGAGCCTTATTATTTTAATCAAGCAGTTTAACTTGAAATGAAAATTTTCTACAGGTTAACAAACATATTAGACTCATTAAAAATATGTGTCTGTTTTTACACAATTGTAACATATTTTCATTCTGAACCATAATGTTGAATTTATAAAATGTTGAATAATGTTGAATCCAAAATTTTTATTATTGGAAATGTTGTTTGACTATTGATATCGTCGATTCTAGAAACATCATCACAAAATTATGACGTAGAAATCAGTTTTTCAGGTTCTTCCCGTACCTAGACCCAGATACACTAAGGGTTATGTTGTCAAGATTACCATAGTACCTATGAGTAGAAGTGGTCCGAAATGCATATTTACTTTCAAAAATTCCCAGCTCTTCTATCTATGATTCCCAGTTCAATGTGTTTATGTGTGTGTGATGTGTATTCGTACTATAAAATAACTAATGTGTAAATTAAAATGTACATTGAAATATATTCGATTTTGTGAGTTTCATTAGGTTACATGTAAATAATTTCCCATAATAGGTTCTGGTGGGTTTCTATATGTAGCTTTTACGTGCGGTTCCACCCGCGTGTAAAGAGTAGCCTATCTCCTTCCTCAGATTCTGGACTATCTGTTCACCAAATTTCATTTAAAGCTGTTCAGTAGTTTTGGCATGAAAGCGCGATAGACAGACGGAGTTACTTTCGCATTTATAATATTAGTAAGGATTATGTCACAATCTTCTTGTAGGTTCGGTGATGAATGTCGTCCAGTAAAGCTAAATCGTATAGTAGAAGGCTATCCCTGTCCAGCGGGTACAAGCATTTTCAAGTTCGATATAATTCTCAACTATAGACTGTGGCCAATTATACAGAAGTATCATCGTGGGAAACCAACACTGGTACTAACTTACTTATTTCATTTAGTGTGCACATACAGCAATAATAATAATCAATGAATTATTCTAGTAACTAATAGGACTCATTTTTTAGTAATAATAAAAGTGTACGTATGCGAATCCCTATCACAACTTCACAACAGTGGTAGAAAGCCGACCGTAGTCGAGGTTGCTGGAAATGCCGCGTTTAATTCTAGCGGGGCTGGCCCGAACACAATGATTTTCTACTTTTTTTAAAAAAAAAGCTACTTCCTACATTAGTAATATACATCCTGTGTCGCGAGGGACTTTACAAACATACATGAAACGGACACAAAGAACACCCAGACTCAAAACAACAATTTATGGATCACACAAGGTGTGGTCCCACATAGGATTTCCTATAATACTTGGCTTAGTAGGAAGCGGCGCGGCGACATCACTTTTTTTTTTTAACGTGGTGGAATGTGTTTACGCACTTCGCTCCCCCCCCCCGCGGGGACAGGGGTTCGCTTTGTGTGGGACTCCTGACTGACTCGCCAGACTACCCACTAAACCACCACGGTGTGCCACTCTGCGCCTGAGACGGGAGGGATCCGGGAACCGCTTTCTTACGCCATCCGGACCCCTCCCAGCGCTTGCCCGCACTGAAGCGGGCACCGTCTGATGCGGCGACTTCACTATGCCAACCCTGCGGTCATTCAGGTATTTTTGAGTGACCGTTTGGAACTAATAACATGTTTGATATACTTTCTAATTTATTTATTGTTTATTTTTCTAAATCGTATGATGTACCTATACTGTTATTAATTTTATTTTTAATACAGATTTTCTGCAACACTCGTAAAAGTGTAACTCTAACAGCGGAAACTTTGTCTCGGGAGCTCACAATTAACTTTAATGCGGAACAAAAAGCCAAATTAACTGCATTAGCTTCAACAATTAAGAATAAAAAGTTACAGGTAACTTAGTTCCTCCGCTAATTGAGACGTTTTGTAGATTCTTAATATGTATACATACAAGAATTTTCACAATTAACCTGCTTTTTAATAATTATTTTTGGTAGTTGCTCTGCCGCTCCTGGGCTATGTCGTATACGTTGTTCTTTTTCCTGGTATTAAGTGACAAACGAGCATATGGTTAACCTCATGGTCAAGTATCTTTCGTCGCCTGCAAGACATAAGTCACAAATGAAAGGGAAGAAGGGTGGTGGTGGTGGTGAACTTCACTCACCCGTAGAAAAAAAAATATTGCTTAAACCGGTTTTCTTTGAACTCATTTGAAGATCAAAATTACAAAGTTTGTATCTGTACAGAACAATATCACACTTCTTTTTGGTGGTTTTGAGTGTTTCCTCGGCCTACCTTAATGTCTTGCTGGCAGTACGTAGTGTCGCGCTTCGTGTCGCTAATCTTGACTAATACTGGTTAGGAAACACGATGGCTGGAGCTCCTATGCCGTCTGTATGGACAGGCTTACTCAACACTGTGGTCCTTTTTTCAAAAGACCAACCCAGACCCTATACTGTAATCGTACAGATTTTTATTTTATACATTTAATGTTCACGGACGTAGTACGTATATCTCGATGTTGGCGGACTTAAAAACTTTTTTTAAGTCCGTGAACATCGAGATATACGTTCGGTGTCTTTACAACTCTGTGGTTTGTTTCGACATTTCTTTCTAGAGTGGAAGTGAACAAGTCTTAGGAAATACTGGCCTCTTCTGGCTATGTAAAAATATCATTTATCACTGAAAAGAATAAAGCTTGAAACAAACTCTATATCAACCAATCTGGCCGGCGTGGTATCGTAGGCCAAAAGAGACCTATGTCCAACAGTAGACTGTTAATAGCTGTTGATATGATTTAATCAGTGCAATTGGCACGCACATACAATTGGCAGGCTTTGGTTGAAAACTTGACAGTAATATAACTCCCAATTCTTCAAGTTCTATCATTTATACCGTGGGAGAGCCACGCTTCGGCAGGAATGGGCCGGCTCGACCGGAGTGATACCACGGCCTCAGAGAAAACCGGTGTGAAACAGCGCTTACGCTGTGTTTCATCGAGTGAGTGAGGATACCGGAGGCCCATACCCCAATCCAACGCCCCCTATCCCCATCACCATCCCCTTTCCCCCCAGGCCGCCATAGTGTGGGTCACCATGCTGCATTGTTCTTTTTCGCATTGAGGATGGTGACCACCACTCTTGGATTCTGCTTATGCTTTCCATCAGGCAGGGCAGAGTCATTTTGGCAGCTTAAAAATGAAAAAAAATAATCTCCTTTTGGTTGCTTCTGTTTGCAGTCACTGGTGATGTGTGGAATAGGTTGTCACCACGCTGGTCTACTGTATGAAGAGAGGCAGGTGATAGAACATGCTTTCAGGAATAGAGACTTGCCTATACTCATCACTACTACTACTTTAGGTTGGTACAATTTTAATTAATTATATTTAATTATAATAATATATACATGTTTTATCTTCAGGACTAATATCTTATTGCGTTCTTTGTGGATTTAAACACACCATGATTGGGCATCCCGGTATTAACGTGGTTATAACGAACAATAGGGTAGATGACTGTATCGTAAATAAATACCGATGCCTTCTTCATTAAAACGAATATTACAAAACATCTCGGTTATAATTATTACAGCTTTTCATTTCGATTACAAATTTTATTCAAATGAAATAAACATTGAAACATATTGCTCAATTAAGTAGTCTAAAACTGTGACGTCACAAGTTTGTATTTAATACATTTTTCATACAAAGCTATCGTTTTGACAGATGATAAAAAGTAACTAATTTGACTAAGGTGTCATCTACCCTATTGTCTCAGTGCCTGCCTTATACTATATTATGTGGAGACCTAAAATAAGATCACGGCGACTTTTTTCCGTGAGTATTATAAGAGCTGACTAAGAATGCAAATACGGATAACAGTACGTTAAACCGGAATAAGATTTGAAGTAAACCACCACCACCAAGCTGGACAGAAGGGTTTGTAAATGGTATCACTTTAGGTGTGGTATAAGTATTGTATAAAGTATTATGGTAACACCCACGGGAAAAAGACACTCCGTGATCTTAGGCCTCCACAAAGCACAGTAATATATAACACTAGTTTATGCCCGCGGCTCCGCCCGCGTATATGTCGGTTATCGCGGCAAATAGTAGCCTATGTGTTATCCTGATGTATCAGCTATATTACTGTAAAGTTTCATTTCAATCCGTTCAGTAGTTTTTGCGTGAAAGAGTAACAACCATCCTCACAAACTTTCACGTTTATAATATTAGTATAGATAGTATAATCTTCTCTTATGATTCAAGGCACTAAGACAATAGGGTAGATGACACTTAAGTCAAATTAGTTACTTTTCTAGTCGTCCGACAATTGTAATATAGTAATTACACCTCCTCTAGGACTTACTTTGTAAAGAGAGGTCAATTTCAGCAATGAACCGTTGATGATTTCATTTGTAACAGAAGATTATGGTGAAAAGTGTCACACATCGCTCGTGTTGCCTTGTGTATCTAATAAATATCTTTGTAAGATCATTCATACGTTTTCAGCTATGGGTGTCAATTTACCAGCTCATCTAGTGATCATCAAGAATACTCAACAATACGTAAATGGAACTTTTCAGGTGATTTTAAAATTTAACGTATTTTTTTTTATGGAATAGTGGGCAAACGAGCGGACGTATCACCTGATGGTAAGCGATTACTGCTGCCCGTGGACACCAGTAACACCAGAGGCATCACAAGTGCATTGCCGGCCTTGGGGGATGGGGAGGGGGATGAGGGGAAGGGTTGGATTATGGGCCTCCGGTATCCTCACTCACTCGGTGAAACACAGCGCAGGCGCTGTTTCACACCGGTTTTCTGTGAGGCCGTGGTNGACGTATCACCTGATGGTAAGCGATTACTGCTGCCCGTGGACACCAGTAACACCAGAGGCATCACAAGTGCATTGCCGGCCTTGGGGGATGGGGAGGGGGATGAGGGGAAGGGTTGGATTATGGGCCTCCGGTATCCTCACTCACTCGGTGAAACACAGCGCAGGCGCTGTTTCACACCGGTTTTCTGTGAGGCCGTGGTATCATTCCGGTCGAGCCGGCCCATGTATGCCGAAGCGTGGCTCTCCCACGGTAAAACCACATAACGTGACATACTATTATCTGTTAGATAGGGGATGTAGATCGATGTGATTGTGTGATATTTAATTACTTATAGTGCTGTAATGATAATAGCATTTTATGCATAACAATGCCAATATGATGCTTATACAAATTTTAGGAATTGCAGTTATATTAATGTTACCCACGATTACACCAATCACTGATAACGCTCCGAGATGTAGCTTAGTCTAGTAGCCTAAGCTTCTCCTTGTATCATTAGCTATATGCCAGTGAAAGTCTCATCAAAATCGGTCCCTCCGTTCAAGAGATTAGCCGGAACAAACAGACGTAAAGACTGACAAAAATTTTTTTTTGAGAGTACCGTATTTAATTTTTTTGCATTTAGTGAAAAATTGTTATACAATTTGCAATCACAAACAGACGCTACAATTTTCTTTGCTTGTATAGATACATATACAGATATTTTTAAATAAACGGTATAGCTTTAACATGTATATATTTTTTTTTATAAAACATGCTCTTAACGTACATTAGCGGACTTAATACCTAAGGCATTCTCTAGTAATCAACCTTCAGGTGATGCAGAGAAAATAGGAAGTAGGTGCATATAGCTTTATTTGTAAAGTATCAAATACACATACATCTATAAACTTACCATAAACTACACATAATACATAGATGCATATACATACCTACTCTCACTAAAATAAAAATAAGTACATACATACACAAATAAATACCATAACTAGAATGACATGTCATGTATGAATTGGTTGATTCTCCGAGCTGATTTAATAAATACTGCTTTACTTTTAGTAATGTGAAAACATGTAGTATATATGGTTGTAACAAGAGCTGACTTGTATTAAATAGGAGTACAGTATCAGTACAGTACTTCAGATGGTGGGACGCGCTGGGCGACCACAGTTCGACACTGACGCGACCGCGGTCATCATGACCCGCCTCGCCGACAAGGCCAGTATATTACTTTATTTATAACTAACTATTACTGACATGATTTTTACCCTATTTGTTTGTGTACCTATATAATAATGCTAGCTGAGTCCCGCAGTGTTACCCGCGGTTACTGTTATACCTTTAAAATCACGGGTAAAACCGCGGGGCTAAGGTACTTTTAAAACAAAGTAGCGTTACCCTTTATTACATCAGCTATCTGCCAGTGAAAGTACGGTTAAAATCGGTGCAGTCGTTCCATAGATTAGCGGTAACAAACAGACAGACAAAAATTGTAAAAATGATATTTTGGTTTGTGTACCGTGTATAGATATGTATGTATTTAGTAAAAAGCAGATTTTTTATATTATAAACAGAACCTCTAATTTTATTTATATAGAGTATAGAAGATTTACTCGAAAATTCCTCACCACATCTTTAAGTTCATCCACATACACAATCACTTATACCTGATTACGGCCCATAAAATCAGAAAAAAAAATTACTTCGTTCAGGAAGATTGATAAAATGAAACTAAAATAATAATAATATTTTCGGACATCTATAACACATCGCCATCTAGTCCCAAATTTAGCAGAGCCTTTGCTACGGGTACTAGACAATTGACATAAACATTTTACATGTATACTTTTTTTGTAAAACATAATATACATTGAAAACATCCATACTCAGAAACAAATATTTACAGATCATACAAAAATTTGATCAAGCCCGGCAATCGAACCCGAGACATCAATCAGTGCTTGGACTCAATATTTTCGAAATTTTTGGTGACGTTTTCTTTTCTATTTCTTTGTATTAGAGCAACAATACATACAGCTCTGTTGAAATCCATCTTAAAACTGTAAAAATCATGGCCAGTTTTGCGGTTTTTAACCGAAGTGTACGCGTTTCGGACGTTTTGCGGCTTGACGGTAAAAACCGCAGTGCGGCCTGAGCCTTGTAGCAACAAATTAATAAATTATAAAATAATAATAATTCAATGAAAAACTTCACAACATTGACAACAATTAAAATCGTCAATCACAGGTGATTGCTATTTTATTCCATCCCTATCGCTATACTGATGCGCACCGCTCGTACACCGCTTATCGCCTGCTCCCCGATTCGCTATGTTCGTGAACACTCCCTTAGAAATAACTTTTATCAATATGTACTATCAGATTTGTATGGCATTACCTTTTTATAGACGATTGCATTTTAAAAAAATAACTATCTAAATGACGTACAAAAAAATATAATATAAAGAGTGATCTAGTACATTTTGTTACATCAATTTTTCGGGAGATTTACCTCCCTACAGACCCTTGGACCAAAAAAAATATAATGTTCGGCATGTGAAAAATTGTTATACATGCATAAAATATGTTTGAACGCGGCGCGAGTTACCCGCTCCGCTGTCTAATCCGCTGCCGCTTCCGCCTTGCTCCACCTGAGTTCGTGTTAGAGTTCGTTCCCACTTATCGGGTGTCGGATCCGTATATTAATCCAATGGTTGTCGGCCACGGTCGAAGCTGGTGCCAATTTTTTGCATTCTACGCGAGGCGACTGTGTACGATGGATGTCGACGAAATTTTTTGTATGATGTATTTCATTATTTAAGTAGAAAAGAAAGAAAAATAGTCAAGGAAACATACTATAGGATGTACTCGATCCTAAAGGAAACATTTAGTTTGCAATGGGCATCGGGGGTAGGGTTGTCGGCCGATAAACACCGTTTATTGTTGGCGCCGACACAAAATCGGTTTTCGACTAGTGTGAATAGCTTCATATAAATGTAAAGATGGGACGAAATGGGATGAGAAGAAATGTTAACGAGCTCTTAGTCACGAAGACTTACTAGAAGTAGATCTATTAAAGACTAATGGATGAAGTAAAAAGTTTTAAATATACGTAAAATTCGGAGCTTATAGAAGAATAAGTTTTATTCACTTTCATTTATTGAATTTTACTAGCGCATCTTTTAATTCAATACTGAATTGTAGGTTGTTGACCCCCAAGCTGTTACAGTATGTAAAAAACCAGCTAGGATCTAATTTTCTATACCAATGAATGATCGTTCAAGCAAGACTGAGCAATTGAGTCATAACGCTTGATCCATATAAGCATGTGGCTGAAAATATGTTTCTTGACGTCATCACAACATTAACGACGTCGTTCCAACACATTTTAATAATTATTTGAGATAATAGTTTCATATAAAATGCATAACTTTATTAAAAAAACAATAATAATGAAATCAAAACAGTTAGCTGCACGGCCAGCTAATGGAGAAAGAAAAAGTTTGAAAAACTATAACCCGACTTCGTAAATATATTTGTTAAAATTTAGGTAGCTATAAAGCCTACGTCAGCTGGGTCATTATGACAAATCTATCGATACCTTGTTCATTAAAATTGGTTTTGTAGTTTAGGCGCCACTGCAAATATACATAGTCTGCCAAAAACATTACCTTTCCTTTTGGCTTCGCTTTGTCGGCTTAAAATATAAAATGATCATAGACTCTGAAAATATTTTGCAATAATGACATAAATCATATGTTTTAATCTTATTATTCAGGATTCAAATCAAACCACTCAAAGGGACAGGATGTTCACTCCCTCCTTATACATTATTTTAAAAAGCATTCAATCAAAGGAACTTTAAATTAATATCTACAGTAGTTATCTACTTAATTATTTAATGGAATTATGTGAACTTAACAGTCAACTCAGTAATATTACCGCTTCCTTAATAAAAAATCATTCTTCATATATATTTAAAACAAAAAACATCAACAATAAAAATTATAAACTTGTTTTTTCGATCATTTACGGTATGATGATTCACAAATTATAGTACGAACTTATGTCCTTTCCTAACCGGCCCGTGTTGCTTTATGTTGATCACAGATGCTTACAAGATGGTTAGTGATCGGTTTAATAAAATAAAAAGTTTAATGATTTCCCTGAGTTAAGACAGTTTTAAAAGTTTAAATATCATGTTTATTATAAAACATGATAACATAAACGTCTAACTTATTGTTTATTTGTATACTTATTGGTTTACATTAAACTTTGAACTATTAATTAACAACATTTGTAAGGTCTGCAGTTAAATTGTACTGGCTTAGTAGAATCGCAAATTCTTTAGTACGGAAAGCCTTTTGCCGATATATAATACACGGGATTCCGGTGCCTTATTTCGTGAAACGGAGATGTTGGCTAACGATTTGGCGGGATCGATATTGAAGACGAGGTAATGTGGAGGGTGTTTGCATGTACCTCCAACACAAAAGGAGGAAAGTGATCTCGTTTGCGGGCCACTGTCCAACGGTTGATGTTGAGAAGTTGTAATTGTATATAAGGTGCGAGAACTTCTATTGCATGATTCAGGATTGGTTGTTTCTTCCTTTCCTTCGTTACTCCTTAGTTTGACGTACCTTCTGTAGATAGTGATGTTGTGCACTGTATGTGGAAGTCGCCACAGTAAGATTTTAATTTTTTTCAGGTTTTTTGAGAATAAAATAAAACAAGGGGCAATTCAATACAAAAAATATTTATAAAAAGTATTTATTACTTTGAACATTTGCATTGAATTAAGTACTAGTCGAATATACCATATAATGTTGTTTAAAGTTTGTTTATATTTAATGGCCTGGCTTACATTTAACTGTTCATCACAGAAATGGGTAACTTGGTCTTTGCATAAAGTAAATCAGTGTTTAAGAGATCCCTGACTATACATTTTATAATGCGAATGATTTTCCACTATAATCTAGATTTACAAAATCGTATTTATGACTAAAATATCTTCATAAGTATTCGGTATTATACGAGTTAAAAAAATAATTTTCGTTCTCATGATAACGGCCTGGTGTAACAAAACTTGGCTTAAATCACAGTAAACTTATTGTTTAATTTATCACAAAAATATCACTCATAGTATCCAATATTCTGTTTAAAAAATAGAAGTTAATTTGTATTACAACACTCGTATATCTACATTCTGTGATTTAGGTTGGAAGATGGTTCGTTGAAAATGAAAATTATTTTTCGGAATTTATATTGATTTTTGAATAACATGCAAATAATATTTACATATATTACAAAATTCGCATGCAATTCACAAATCAGTTTTCCAGTTAGCATTTGAACTATCAATTAAGAGAATCCAGTCTTATTGACGATAGATTACTTCTTGCCTTTGCCGAAGGGGTTAGCGTTGTCTTCGAATGTGATCTTAGGAACGAATCCGCTTTCGCCTTCTACGGTGTACTCTACCGTCATAAGGCGACCGTCAGGTAGAAGGACTCGGTAACCTCCAATTACTTTCCCTTGGGCATCTCCTTGTTCATTTGCACCGAAGTATAGAGCCTTCTCTTGATCTTCTACATCATATTTGTATTCGTACTGCAACAAAAAATATATTATATATTATACATTATGTATTATTTTAGTAGAGTTAAGCTTATTTCATATGCCTAGGAATACTGCTTAACTACGATAATATTAATCAAAAATGAAATATTTTTATAAAAACTTTTAAACCTTCGCGTTTCATGATATTAATATTATTTTTACACAGTCAGCTTGTGACCACGGCCAGTGCAACTTGGTCGAAACATCAGGCAAATCAGAGGTATGTAATACCTTTAAATAAGAGATGGCATTAATTCCCGTGAAAATAATTATTATATATTCATAAAGGTTACTGTTTTTAGACTTTCACGACTTTTAGACATAGTTATGTTTCATAACGGGTCTTATTCGCGATAAAATTATTGGAATGGTTTAAAAAAGTATCACAAAATTGTAGTTATACCTATTGTTTTTTTTAATTTCAACTATAAACTTGGTGCATTTTGAGTCCAACCAAAACAATATAGAAATGCTGCCTGAAGTTTAATTGGCTGCAAAAAGAGATAAGCCAAATGCTTATAGTTAGTTGGCTCGATGCATCTCTAGAGATAAAGTAACTGTTATACGAGGTTTCTTTAAGTTGGTATGTTTTAACTTTGCTTTTGATAAGTTGCAACATACTGATAAGCAAATTGCCATTGATAATACGATGGAAAGTATGCTGCATGTATTAATACCTTATGTAAAAGACATTAATTAGCCTTTTTTATAGTATTAAAATTATATAGTTATCGAAATTTTAGGTATGATGTATTTGTATTTGAATGTTGAAGTATACAAAGAAGGGAAGAAAAAATGTAACTATAAAACCACTTGTTTTTTTTTGAAAACTGTCTTTTTTAGGGTTTCGTACTCAAAGGGTAAAACGGGACCTTATTACTAAGACTCAACTGTCCGTCCGTCTGTCACAAGGCTGTACCTCATGAACCTGAAATTATTACGTTATTATTACAAAGAGGCGAATTTGTCAGACGAGAAAAAACTTAGTTCACAATAATATTATTAAGATAAAATCGCGCCAAAATTCGAATAAGCACATCATTGTTTTCAGAACACAGTCGAGATCTCAATGTTTTTGAATTGTTAGTGTTAAGGTTTCGTGTTACGATAAGAACCGTTTTACAAAAGGTAGGATTAGCTTCGTGTGTTCAATAAAATAACACATAGATAAAGTATTACCAGTTAACTAAATATTCGATGCCTTTGATTGAAAAACAACGGATTTTCAAATTCAATGACTATATTTAGACTACTTAGCTATGATCATAGACTAAGGTGGCTTTCTTTTACTAAAACTAATGCAGGTATGTGTTGTTGTACTTACTACACGCAACCACAAGTGACTGCAAAAAAGAATTTTGTTTTAAAAAGACATTAGGGATATTTCCTGTGTCTTGGAGTCGCATAAATATATGACATGGAGACTAAGAAAACCTATTTTGATGTAATGATTATATAAGAAAAGGATAGCTTTCTACACAGTATAAAACTTTTTTTTTCTCAAATTGGGCTTTACAGCCATACCAAGAATTGTCACAGAGGTGCTGTCCAAATTATCTGAGAAGATGGAAATGCTATTATATTATAAAACTTTAGTTCAAAGCTTCTATAGTTATTATCTAATTATACCTTTTTTATTAGTAGGTTTCATTATCATATTGAACAATCAATGCCAATTGCACCCTCAAATTTAGGCAACCTTTATAAATGTAATTAATATAATTTAAAGCGATTGTGTAAAAGGGCTATTACATTGATAAAGGAGCCCTATAATAGCCATAAATATTAATAATTTATGGCTATTATAGGGCTAATTAATAGCGTTACACTCCTAATAAATATGGAAGATTTACAGTCAAAAGACATGTTGCTTATCGTAGTATTTTATAATTGCCATCGCTAGCATTACATGCAATTAAGATCTATATAGTTATTATACGAGTTGTTCATCACAACATATTAAAAAAACAAAGCCCTCCGCTACAAACTCAAAAGCTACTGCACGGATTTTTATGCTGTTTTCACCAATACATAGAGTGATTCTTAAGGAAGGTCTTTGTATATAATTTGTTAAATTTTTGAGTACGTTGGCTAAAATATAACGATATTTGTTGAAGACGTCGTTAAGCCACACATTTTGTCAGAGCAACATAGACTATATTATATTTTCCGTAAAGAACCCGTGCGAAACCGGGGCGGGTTGCTAGTTAAACATATAAAGATAATGTAATCTTTACACGGCCATTATACAGAGCTGATGGTCAACAAATAATTAAACCGTGTTATTGATAAATTGAAGGGATTGTATTTGACTCTACTCTGCTTTATGGAAGACATAAGCAGAAATAAAGAGTGGTGGTAACCATACTCATTGCAGCATGGTGACCCACCCCATAGCGGCCGAGCGATGCTTCTGCATCATTGAGCTGGGGCACTTTCTTGGTTTCATATAATTTACTGACAAAATATCAATTAATTTGACAAAACTATATACTGCCCTATCTGCATAGATATTTGAACCATCCACAATAACAAGGAATAACATAAAAGTTAACACGAAGATCGCAGAATTCGTTACTAAAACTAGTGAATGTTGCAACTTTGCGTTTGCATTGAATATCGTTGGGAGAAGTGTGTAGAGTTCAAAAAGACTATGCAAAAAAAAAAAGAAAAAAATGTCTTTTACCATCGGAAACTTTTCAGGCCATTCATGTACAATAATTTATAACATTAATATATAATAATTTATTGAAGTCCCAAGTTATTTTATTCAATAAAATTTGATAGGATTAATAGTGGCAAATAATATCTTTGACCAGCTTCTCGATCAAAAGACGGGCAGAAAATAAATTAAACACCTAGTAAATGTACTAGAAATATTTAAATAAAAAGAGAAAGAATAAACGTAACCACAGTATGATTTTTCAAAATATATCGAATATTCTAAACTTACTAGATTATTAATGGTGGTAGTAGGAGGTAGCGCGCGGAATATTCCCTTTACAATATTTTACGTAGAACAAGATTTATGATATTGTTTTTGTTAAATTGTAATCTTTCTAAAATTACCTAAAGTGAAATTTCAGAATATATATTGAATATACATTCAGATATAGAGAAGAAATATGTTTAAATATATACATATTTAAACATATTTCTTGAATTTTAAGAGTAAAAAATCTTATTTAGAAATTTACCATGTATATTTCAGTAGTCTGAATTAAGATTGACTGAGTCTAACCCAATTAATAATTTTGACGGTTACTTCTTATGCAAAATGATCTTGTTGAAATGGAGAATAATAATTATATTTAACGCAATAAGAAAATAAAATATACATTACGGAACAAAATTTCAATTTTGGAATAGTCGTTTGCAGAACACGTATGAGATATATTTAGTGTATATTGTGCAGTACAATGAATTAAGATAAGCGATATAACGCTCACAAAGGCGGTTAAACGCAATTGTATCCAATTAGTCAAGTTTGCGCTGTGATGTTCACATGGTTAACATAATGTTGGCAAGATGGGCCCGATAGTGCACGGACGCGCTTGTATACTTCGTTGAAGACGAACAATACTATATCGATGGTATGAGAATAGATAACGGCACTAATGTAGTTTAAGGTCAGTCATGACCTTTGTTGGTATTTAATTATAATATGATATCGTTATACATTAAAACTCTTTTCAGTAAAAGCAATTAGACAAAAAGATATTTGTAGATTGATTTGACGATTAAAAAAGTTGACGATTAACTCAACGTCAACTTATTAATTAAACTTATTAATAAGTTTACATTCGATTCTAAACTGCTTGGTTCTGTATTCTATTGTTCTGTGTCTGTTCTGGATAACAAACTAATATTGAGTTTTAGAGTTCTCTTTAATGTTGAGTAGATAATGTTATAAAACAGGTTGAAGATGATGACAAATGAACGGTGGATAACGATTGTAATCCTTATCTAGACTGCAACCAATAGAAAAATAACATTGATAGATAGTCATATTAAATATCCAAATTAAAAAAAGGAATTTCCATACTATTCCCCTCCCTCGTTTGATATTTAGCTTAAACCCCCTCCTTCCCTTTTCAAGCCTTACGTAATTAATGGATGGCACCAAACGAAAAGGCGTCGTAAGATATAAACTATGTTGGGCAGTATTATTGCAAAGAGTAGGAAACTTAAAACAAATTCTATACCATAGTATAGTCAGCATAGTATACATAGCATAGATTGGGGGCCAAAACCTTCTTTGTGAGTATCTCCTCCTGGAGTGCGAAATTTGTGGCAGAATTTATAAGTAATTTCAATATTTTTATTATGATTTTATTACTAAGCTGTCAGTTTATCTCATTGAAGTGCTTAACTATTTGCGATTTTTTTGTCTCATGAGATAAAATTAAGTTAAACAATACTTTATCTATATTTCAGAGTTGAAATTCGACCACAGTAGATTTTCTCAGCCATCAAAAACAAAAAAAGTTAGCGTAATCATTATTACGATCTTGACATTATCATTACGTTAAGTCCTTGAGGGTATAAATTGTTACGTTGGCTTGAAATGAAGCCATTATACTTATCTTAAAACTAAATATATGAAAAAATCGGTAAAGTTCAAGTTGGACTCACGAGGGAAGGGTTCCGTACTATTTTCTATACATTTCAAGCGTCTACCTGTTGCCATTATCAATATCGAGCAAAAACGAGCAATAAAATCATGTTTGTTGCGAGCCCCCTAAAATATGTATTTTATTCTGTTTTTTAATGTTTATTGTTATAACGGCAACAGAAATACATCATATGTAAAAAAAATTAACTGTCTAACTATCACGGCTTATGAAATACAACCTGGTGACAGACGGACGGACAGCGAAGTCTTGTTAATAGGGTCCCGTTTAACTCTTTGGGTAGGGAACCCAAAAAAGCACGTATATCAACACTTTAAAAATAAACTTCAGTATTTATGTAAAGTGTGTATAAGTTTATGTCAGTGAACTTTGATATTTTAATGTCATGAATATATATTTTAATCAAGTGACAACTTTAGATCCAGTTACCAAAGTCCTGAAATCTGTGTAGATGGAAATATACAAAGGCCTTCTGAATATCGAAGTGATATATTTATATACGCATGAAAAATACAATAAAGACATTATGTCAGTAAAACTATTAAAAATCGTTCTAGAACTCTATAAAATAAATGGTGCTTTAATATTTAAACAACTACAAATGTTGACATGATTTAACCTTTTTTTTTTCGTGTGGAAACCCCCTCGGGCCTTCATCCCACCGGGGTTTGCAGCGTGGCGGTGTGTCGGAATCGAACCGATTAAAACCACACGGTGTGCCACTCTGCGCCTGAGACGAGAGAGATCCGGGAACCGCTTTCTTACGCCATCCATATAATTTCACCTTACATTAAGGATTCAACTTATAGCCGTTGAATTTTTCAGATTATTCATCTTTACAGGGATGTTGTTTAATTTTAAAATGTTTTAATTAAAAGTAAGTCTTTCAACGCCAAACTAGTTTTTAGGGAAAAGTATAACCACTTTTTATTTCATAAATTACTTGTAGACTTTTATCTAGTGATAAAAGAAAAAGCTTTTATTTCAAGAAAGCCTTCTCGGCACTTTCGAAAAGTTACTTTACTGAGTGTCGTTGCGCGTTTCCAAAATGTCAATACTATGCAGAAGAACCGGCATGAAACTCCATCTAACCTATTTTCTAACATATAAAATTCTCGTGTCGCGGTATTCGTTACTAAACTCCTCCGAAACGGCTGAAGCCATTTTAATGAAATTTTGTGCGCATATCGAGTTAGCCTGAGAATCGGCCAACATATATATTTCATAGCTCTAAATTACCCACCCTTTAATACTTTTTTTATTTTTTAATATGTCAATACAAACGTTTACTTGGTCAGCGAGTATTATTATAAAAACTGTACTTTTACATATTTTGATGATATTGATTGATTATATCGATATTGTGTATACCCCATGTTGTTTTATTATCTATAACATGGTAAAGTAAGTATCATTTAGTTTTAAAGAAAGCATTAATTTAATTGGACACTTACTGCAAAAGCCGTACAATTCACAATTATTAATTTAAATCCCTAGAAGTCACTATACACAACGAAATCTAAAATCTATGTAACTGAATTATTCTCTGTATTGGTGAATCCTCACGTTATTCTTAGCTCGAATATGTCGTAATTTAACATGTACTTGTTTAAACTTGCCATAGTCATAATGCCACAGGTCAAAGGTATTCACGTTTTGTTTAAATTATTGTCGACGAACATCCGTGCAGTCTTGGTTTTATGTTAAGGCAGACAACTTTTTGTTGTAAAAACAAAGGTTAGGTATACTACGATAAATAATAAATAAATAAATATGTTCAGACATTTTAACACACAACGTCCCAAACTAAGCAGAGCTTGTACTATGGGTACTAGACAACTGATATTAATACTTATATACTTTTTTTTTTGTAAATACATACATATTTTCACCGTTTCACCGTGGGAGAGCCACGCTTCGGCATGAATGGGCCGGCTCGACCGGAGTGATACCACGGCCTCACAGAAAACCGGTGTGAAACAGCGCTTACTCTGTGTTTCATCGAGTGAGTGAGGATACCGGAGGCCCATACCCCAATCCAACGCCCCCTATCCCCCTCACCATCCCCCTTCCCCCCAGGCCGCCATAGTGTGGGACACCATGCTGAATTGTTCTTTTTCGCATTGAGGATGGTGGCCACCACTCTTGGATTCTGCTCATGCTTTCCATCAGGCAGGGCAGAG
>PKRV01000557.1:529809-588474 GCA_003709505.1 Hyphantria cunea | reverse complement strand
ATAAAAAAAAAAAAAAAAAAAAAAAAAAATATTATACATAGAAAACACCCAAACTCCGAAACAAACATTTGCAGATTATACAAACATTTGGTCCGATTCAGGAATCGAACCCGAGACCTCTTGCACAGCAGTCGCATTCGCTACCACTACGCCACAGAGGCAGTCAATATATGTTATTTCAACTTTAACTATGCTGTAATACGGTAGGTAAAGTGTCATCGAACGTAAATAAACAATTCCACTCACCCATTTGCTCTCTTGTTAATTTTCATGAAAAACTATTGCGAAAGATTTGTCGTTTATAGACATGCAAACTTTGCCCGAAACTTCGTTCGCGTGTATGTCGGTTATAACAGTAAAAAGTGATTCCGGGTTCCGAAAGCCCTTTAAGAATCATAGTATGCCCATGCAAAGTTTCGTTGAAATCAATGCAGCTTTTTAGCAGCAAACGCGTGATAGACAGGCAGAGCTACTTTTGAACCTATAATATTATAGTATGGATCTACTTATATACATGTGAATAGGCGAACATCAAACAGTCAAAGACTTACACATGGTTTGTTTTTTTTAGGAAATAATTGGTAAGTAACGATTGAAAATTCGATAACTTTATTCATTCAGTGAAAAATTGTGAAATTGAGCATGGCTCTCCTACGATCAAGGTTTTGAGAACATTGTATCTATATTCATTGACGTAGGAATAAGAAAAGATAAACAATTAGCAAGATCGTTTTCAGAATTACTGTCTTTAGTCCATTTTAAAGATATGCTGATTTAGTGTTCCAAATACCCGAATTTATTCATTCAAATATTTTATATAAAGTTGATAATAAACCGATCCAAAGCAAGGTATTATGAGAAGTTAACCTTACCACAAAGATTGCAAAGAATTTAATGATGAGCTAAGAACAGACATTGTCAACGTGCAATTAAAATACCAGCATAAAAACACATGAGGTATTCGTTCAATAACATTTTAATTGGCTTCTTAGTAAATAAAGTAAGCAATAGGTGAAGTAGAACAACTGAGTCACAATATAACACTGTTCTTTGCTTATGATATTCTAAATAAGACACCAATAATTGTTTTGTACATTATATGAACATATATGAATTAAAAAGAACCTTTTCAAGTTCGAAGCTTATTTTCACAATGAGCTTGTATGAATTCGTAGGCTTCTATTTAGTAGCGAATTATAAAATGTGAGCCTTTAAAACCCGTAATTTTTTATTGTATTCACTTTATACAGCTTTTATAAACCGCTTATATAAGTAGATACATACTTTAAATGTTAACCACAACCAGATATTGCCCTACATGCAGTACTTTGATATATATATATATTAGTTACATCATTTATAACTCAAGATTAGCTGGACCAAATAAAAAATTATCATTTTTTTTTATATTATAGGGGGCAAACGAGCAGACGTATCGCCTGATGGTAAACGATTACCGCCGCCCATGGACACCTGGAACACCAGGGGCATCACAAGTGTGTTGCCACCCTTGGGGGATGGGAAGGGGGATTAGGGGAAGGGTTGGTTGGGCCTCCGGTATCCTCACTCACTCAGTGAAACACAGCGCAGGCGCTGTTTCATACCGGCTTTCTGTGAGGCCATGGTATCACTCCGGTCGAGCCGGCCCATGCATGCCGAAGCGTGTCTCTCCCACGGTCTAATTATAAAACGTTATCTGCACATTCATTGTCTAAGACGTAAAAAAGTTTGCCAGGTCAGCTAGTGTATAAATAAAATGGACTTAATATGTAGTGTAAAAGTGTAACTCATTTTAAATAAAAACTTACCGGCATTGGTGGGTATTCCTGTTCTTGTAGAGCAGGTGCAGCAGAAAACTGCCTCACGCTGACACACACTACGACGATTGTACATACCATCCACTTTGTTGAAAACATCTAAAGAAAATAACACGTCAACCATTATTTTTAAGCGGATGCAGTGTATTAAAATTATTGAATATTTCTTTTTCTTTGTATTGCGTATAAAATTAGTGTTGTTTTTACAACTACGATACAATAATATATTACATTAAGAACGATCAATATAAAAAATTGACTCTTGCCAAACACACACAACACTGTGATTGCAAAACATAATTGAAAACCGTGTCTGTATCATCATTATCGTTATTATTATCAGCATTTTACAGTCCACTGCTGAACATAAGCCTCCCTTTAGAAATTTTGAGCTTAATGGCAATACTTTCCGAATTTTTAAAGTCGTAAACAAACGAACAGTAATATAATAATTGTCATATGAGACATACATTGTAGAGTCTGATTTATTTCCTCAAACTGGTCTAAAGTTTGCCTAAATAGTGTTCCATCGTCTGTTCAAAGTAGTATATAATGTAGAGCCACAAAAAATTACTACTATAAAGTTTTTAGTCATTTGCGACGCAGAAGCCTAACTTCTGGTTGTAATTTTATCTTTCAAATCACCGGTCTACCTCATTATCATATTTATTTGATAGCATCTTCTGTATTTAATTATTAATTTCTTGCGCACTTGTAATGTTTGCAATTCTACTGACTGTAACTCTTTAACCTTGGACTATAATATTGAAAGAAATCTCTATTCCTCAAATACTTGACACCTGTTACGATCATCGAGTTATTCATATATATATGTACATTGCAAACTTGAAATAAATCTTATACCAATCTTTCTGGTCAGTGTGGCACTGTAGTCCTGTGTCCAGTAGTCCTGTATCCTGTAGTCCTGTGCCCTTAGGAGAGGCCTATCTCTAGCAGTGGACTAGCAAAGGTTGCTGATGAGATGATGGATATCTTAATCTAATATCTATTCGTGGCACGGAGGGATCTCAATATATAAAGAATAGTTACCCATAATAGACTGGTCTATCTAAAACTGCTTAACTTTGCAGTCTAACAACAGATGACCCACGAGTGTCTCTATTGAAACTACAACTAATAAATTACTAAAACATAATCAAATTAAAAATATTGACACTCTTAAGTCTATAATAATGTCTATCTTTGTTATTTTTTTAAAGGAAAATATCCTAAAAATGTTAAGGACATTAAGAGTCTTATCAAAACATTAATCTGATTTAGTTAGTATCGTAGCAGGCAGAACGTTGACACAATAAAAGAAAAAATGGCTCCAATGCCAATACAACTGTAATAAATTCAAAAGAACTCAAAAGATCGGGTATCACCTACTTCTTTTGATTTTGGTTCGTAATTTAATATGACACATCATAAGTTTCAATTTATTAAGGCATACTCGTTTTATACGACGTTAAAGATTACCTATTATTATCTACGTTTTTGTATTTTTTTTGGTAGGTAACTTTATTGCGTCGTCACGTAGTGTGTCACTAACCCTATTCATCCCATGGGCGTCGACTAAGAGAACAAACTAAAAAGAAGAAAAAGTTGAAACTTATACCAAACCGTATGGCCAGCGCAATATACTAGGCCAAACACACTTTGAAGGCTTTTGTCCAGAAGTAGTAGTAAACTATTAAAAGATGATGATGATGATGAAATAAATTTATCTGGTAATTAGACAGTAAGAAATTGCATATAACGATTACATGGCATCGGCATTGAACAGCATATAGGTTGTAAACACAAGTAAAGGATTTTTCTAAATAGCTTTTAGGCAGATTTGAAACCTGACGAGCTATGTATTGAACTCATAAATGACATTGAACCGCTAAGTTTCGTCTCTATACCCATTTGGTCACTAAAGAAGACTTAGTCACATGGTGAAACATCATAACATTGTTAAAATAAAATAACTTTATTTGTTATTAACTTAACTAATATACAACTGGTTACACGTACTATAATTGCCGTTACATAGTTATAGAGCTGAGTATTATTTAAATTACGTAATTATCTTAATTCGTTTGATTATGTTCATGATTTAATATGCGTTTAATATTTCCGTGGATTCTTCTTTATTTAAAACAATAAGTAATTAATAAGTTAGTATATCTTAAGAATGCTGACGT
The DNA here is from genome assembly GCA_003709505.1 of Hyphantria cunea. Taxonomy (NCBI): domain Eukaryota; kingdom Metazoa; phylum Arthropoda; class Insecta; order Lepidoptera; family Erebidae; genus Hyphantria; species Hyphantria cunea. The sequence continues at coordinate 584,468 of PKRV01000557.1, read as the reverse complement.
TTCATTTATTGTATATGTATTAACATATATTTATGTACAAATTTATTTAGAAGCAAACAGAAAGGCATGTAATTTTTAAGGCATGATATGGTTTTTATCCATACGAGTAAAGAAAATATTCTTGTTCGTGAGTATGCAAATTATGTAAGTTGTATTGTCAAGAGACAATGACACTTGGAGTGGATTTATGCGTGCTATAATATTATTGTCAGTTATTTAAAATGCTTTATTCTTCTTTGCATTGTTGTAATAGTTTATTTATTTGTAAGCATGCTATGGACTAATTTTGCAAAAAAATAACTTTAATTTTTTACAGATTTATCTTTCTTATGCCAAGTAAACAGCTGAAAACCAAATCTTAAAATGACGCAATTTTTGGTTTTGCATATAAAAAAAATTACTGTGATTTAAATCCTTGTGTCTCCCTCAGTATCAATTTTAAAGACTTCTCAGGTCTGTGTCCCAACCTTCATTTTAAATTCCATTAATATCAGATCATTAATGGCTTAGTCAATGTTTTATTTTCACTTAATTTATCTTCATGTTAAAATAAACAGAAAAAAATGTTACAAATTATATTTACGTAACAAACGGCGGTCTTATATAAAAAAACACCGTCAACAATTACGGCGATATCTAACGGACAACCCTTTTCCCGGATATTAAACATTTGCGAATTAGGGTGGTATGTGGCGTACAAAGAAATTTTCTACTTTTTAAGAAACAAAAATGAAAGAAAGGTTTGAACGGAATTTTCTATTAAAACTAAGATTTTACAAGAAATTTTTGATTTCGATGATAATAATAATAAAATACATCATATAAAGAGATTGTAAAATTGTTCACTCACTAAAACAAATAACAACCAAAGTCCGAGAACACTGCCATGGATCTGCATAAAACATTCAGGTACGCCATTGCCATTCTTTGAGATTTTGCCTCGCGAGATCAATTCCTTTGAGAAATTTCTATCTCACAAGCAGACGTACGATTGCGCATTTATTTGGCGGCTTTTTGTTAATTAAAAGGAGTAGGAAATTGCGGCAGTGTGACTCCAAAATCCTTTTTTTTCTGGACATTTGCTATAGTCATTTAATATAAGATCATATATCCACTTTCTTTAGCGGTTGCTCGGCAAAATAACACCGCCGAAGAATATAAAATAATAGAGGTGCTGATGCAAGGTGCTGAGATTATAAAGAAAAAATATGACTTATAGGCATTCTCTCAATCAAGATCCAAACCTACCAGAGAAGTTTTGATATGTACCCAATCTCACCTGACTCTCATAACCTTATACCTAGGAAGCTTAAAATTAAGCCTTAGGTGAAGGGTGCTCTTAACTCACTAATCATTTATTCATAAATTCCAGTTTGTTTTTTATAACATAAAAACCCTCGGATGGTATATAGAAACCCCAAAGCAGTCACGAAGCAGACATTTTTCTTTTTCTAAAAACGCTTATGTCATTAAATAACATTTTACTAATTACATTATAATTAATCAAACTACAACGTAATTAGTCTGCTTATCAAATCATATGCATAATCAAGTTACGATGTGTAAAGGTCAGTAGTTTCGAAACAAAGATTAAAAACTCAATGAACTGCACTCATACTAAACATTATTGAAACATTCTTTCCCATAGTCCATTTAGACGACTATTGAATTTAAGCAGTCCTTGCTCTCGATTGACAAAAAAATCCCATGAGCCAGAATCCAGTGTTATCGTAATCTGTGGATGGCTGTAAAGCAAAATGTTGTTCTTACTGTTTCTAGGTTTACGATTGCAAGTTAATGAACAACGCATGCGAACCAATCGTTTTGGTGAATTGATGCGGTCGTTTCACGCATAATTGCAGTATTTTATCAAGCACATAACCCTGGTACCATATTCTAGTGATATTTATATATTGATTTTTATTCAAAACAAGCTACAGACAAAATATATTTATAACTCAATTTACTTCAATGTGTATGTTAAAATTTGGTTTACCTTAAGTAAGCCTGCACTAACACTACTTATACAGTTGAAAAGCTTCGTGAATATTTAATTAAATGCATTAATCTAAAGAAAGGTTAATTCGATTTAAACAAGTATATTATTTAGCATTGGATAGGGCATTTCAAGGAAGGCTATGTAGCTTCACGCTACCACCATTAGGAATATTTCGATTTGCTATAGTATATTAATGATCAGGTTGTTTTTATGGTGCCAAAATTGTAAAAAAGTATAAATTTTATTCTTATTGATTACCTATATTTTTCTGTAGTCCAGCAAGAGTTTTCTTATGACCTGAATTCACTTTGATTAGTGATTAGTGCAGATGATTAGTGATCAGGAGAATATATGTATGTACTACGACTGATTAGTGCAAATGATCAGTTGGTTGCGTAAAAATATGATTATTTATATTATATTATATTTATAGAGTGTTATTTATATTATATTATACTTTTAGGGTGTTCTATTTTTTGCGAGTGGACTGCAAACACGAGTAGCTTCGAGCTGCGTCCCCGCGCCTTCTCTTTTCCCTCAGTTGCAGCGTGCCTGCCACTTAACACGTCTAGACAGGCAGTTTTTTATTTTACCGTCGTTGGTATTTTTGTTATTTTATTTAAAGTAATATTCCATCGTATCTTTAGCAGCCAATTCCTTAAAGTATTGATAGCTTGCGCCATGAATCGGTATTTTATTAATCCATTTTCGAACGCATACTTTTCGGTTTTGCAAGTTCAGCTTCCAGCTTCTCTAGAAGTTTTTCGGTTTTAGACACGTTTAATACTTCTTTCAGTATTTCTTCGAATTGGAAGAGTGTTTCTCGATATTTTTTCATACTTGCTGGTCGACGGCTAACAACTGAATTCACTACACAGAGCCACTAAACTAGAATAGGACAATACTCGCTCTACACACCTGCAATAGTCGCCCTCCATTATTAATCACCCGCTCTCGAGCTAATCAAAGTGAATATAGACCTTTAGTAATGGTTTACATAGTGATATGTATGATATGTAATATGACCGATCACATTATTATTATTATTTTCTTTGTTTATTTTTTGTACATTTAAATTTAATTTTAGTTTGTATATAATTAATTGTATATAATTAAATCTACGAATTTAAAATATTCTTCATAAGAACACTGCCCTCATGTTTTCTGTTTTGCATAAAATATATGATTTGTGTATTTAATATGAAACGTTGACTGACATAAACATTTCCTACCTATTTGTACCTAATTTATGTATGACGAGATTTGTTAATTTGCGTCGCTAATTTGCAAGACTTGTTTCTTCCCAAAAGATACAAATTTAAAGACCATATAAACAAGTACAAACTACGGAGTAGTAATATAAAATTAAAATTATTAAGTTAAGCAGGTAAAGTATAAATAATATAAATTGTCAGTTTTTTAATACTACCGCAACGACTAACAAACCCTTCTATATTATTGTTTTGACATTTGTAAGTCGCCTTCTTTTCTTCCCCAATTGAAACGAATTGATCTCAGGCGTTAACTTTTTAAGTTAGATGTCTTCCTATTGTAATTTCATTGATAAATGTTTTGAACTGCAAAAATGTGGATAAATGTCTTATCTATCTACTCATTGACTGTCTCACTTTTTATACGTTTACAAGTACTCTTTAACCCGACTATACCGTGAGAATGCTACTGAACCAGCGGCCTGCCTGCCGCCTCAGATATAGGAAGAAATCTTAAAGGTGACGACATCGTATTTACACAGTTTTTTTGCAAAGTTGTTAATATAAGAATGCAGTTAATCAATATTGTAACATGTATCTAAATTCACACGATTTTCTTATGCACACAACACATTTTCATGTCAATGTTATGAACACTAAGATAATAGCTACTAATTGTGTATGAGCTAGGACTACTAGATGGATTAAAGCAACCAATCTTTGCGATGACTTTATGTTTATAACTGATTTTTATTTTCAATTAAAATTATATTGTTAAAAATGGAAGATGCTAAATAATAGTTTTATGTAAAAGGATTTAGTATTTTTTTATTTGTGAAGGAGGCCTATCTATCGTAGCTATGCTTCTAATGTAAATTTCAGGAAGCCGGTGTATTTTGAAATTATTTATTTTAAAATTATTTTGTAAATAAAATTCATATTAAACAATATTAAAGTCAATTATAGTTACAAAACTTTGACCCACACCTTCATATTTCTGAATTAATCAAATATTTTTAATATAACTAACACTTTGACGGATAAAATAATTATTAAAATAATATTTAAATTTATAAACGTCTATATTTATTGTCAAAGATCAATCACAAAAATATATCCGGTGGAAATAATTGCATTTTCGAAGTAAAACTCACCTTTGAAGCAAATACTGGAATCACAAACAACGACACTGTACACAACTTGTAACAATAGGTACCGGTGACAATGATCGTTCTTAAGCGTGCAAAGCCAACTGATAGCGCGCCCCAAACTCATCTGCGTCTTATATACGCACCCCACGGCTCCCGAGCGACGCAATGAAGATGCCGCAATGTGGTCCTATCGTGATGGATGTCCCTCCAAACGTACAGATCTCAGCGCTGATGCTACATCGATAGCCATGACTAAATATCATCAGTTTAAACCTACGTTCAGATTGATTCACACGATTCACGATTACGCGTCTTCACTGGTTAAAGAGTCCGTGAACATCTTTCGAACATTGATGAGTTTAATTCATATCTAGTATCGCGTGACCAATTTTGATCAAGCGATAGAAGCTCTTAGTAACATATGTATTTATTTTGTAGTATTGTAGCAGTAATTATTTCGTAATGTGCCAATGATATCAGCCTTTTCGATTTTGAATCAATTAAAATATCTGATTATGTTACCGTGAACCGTCATTTACGATTTTAAAGCTCCAGGCGTGGGTAAAGAGTCCTTGTTATAATCAATTTACCCCAAACATTATGATGTATTTTGGACGTATGATTTTTCGAGGTTGCAGATAAAAATATGTACTAAACGTTTCCGCTTCTAAGGTGTTCCATAATATACGAATAAAAAAAAATATTTTTAGGAACAGATTTATAATTATAAATATTTACGGGTACCTAAACTCTGCACGATTATCCATACATGTTTGATTTAAAATCCTAAATTACCTATATATTACACATAACTTTAACGCAACTTTAATCTATTGTGTATTTGTCCATTATGTGTATATGCTATACGATATTTATTTTTGTTTTCTTATTTTGTTGGTGTACAATAATTAATACTAACGCATATTTATTCTATTTTCCGTTCCCGCCCCGTTATTTAGTTATTAATCAATAGCTGACCCACGCAACCTCGTTTACGTCTTTTATTGGCCGTATCGCAATAATTTTCCCTTTTTTGTAACATTAATCATTTGTACTTCGCTTCTTTTCGTCTTAGCGTAATGATATATAGCTTATAGCCTTCCTCGACAACTAGGCTATCAAACACTGAAATAGTTCTTCAAACTGGACCAGTAGTCCCTAAGATTAGTGCGTTCAAGCAAACAAACAAACTCTTCAGCTTTATATATTATTAGTATAGATTAAACTTTGTAACTGTGTAAGATGATAGAGACACCGAACTCTTGTGTCTTTGATACACTTTAGAAACGGTAAAAACGACCTAATGTTTAAAAAAAAACAGTTGTAAAAACAGTATCTTTACGTAAAATATTCTAAAGTTTATTGAAAGTTAAGTTATTTGAACAGACAATCTTCAGTTTTAAAAATATTAACTTAAACAGTATTTCAAAATCACAAAGCTCTATTGATAATCGTGATGAAGCTTTGTAATACTACATTTGAGAAGGGCGGAAACGTCTTCATTCCTCAGGTGTTACTTACAATGAAGATGTCAGGCAAACACAATATAGTTCATTATCCTATATATTACAAGCCTTCTTCCTAGTAGCTATCCTTGCTATATCAGGCGGTGAAAGCTTTATCTGACGCACAGTCATGATGAGGAAGTGGATCACACATTTGTGCTTTTACAATCTCATGCACGCTCTAAAAGAGTTACCTAAACTCGTCTGTGTTATATGATGTCACATTATATTGATATTATATGGCGAACTCTAGGTGTAACAAACGTAGGTATATAGGATTAATAATAATTATAAATTGTATATAACTAATAAACAAAAACTTCGTTAATTACCATATTCTGAAAAGTACTCTTCATATCATTTGTTAAATTTTAACCTTGCTTAATGAATCAACGATTGTGTACACTTTAAGCAGTGGAAGTATTGTTTCTCGAAAATGTGACTAATACATACTTCAGACTTAAATTCATAAGATGGAAATTCCTAATTCGTACAACGGCCATAAATAGTGATGCAATCGCATCAACAGCTTTTAACTAGACATGGGCTGGACAGTCTACTACTAAACTTGATATCTTCTTAAAAACGAGGTATCTAACAGGAATTTTCGGAAGGAAAGTTGGGGCTAGTAGGACAACACCTCTTTCCTAAGCAGAGGCCCATGTCCAGTAATGATTGTTAAAGGCTGTTATAGAGTTACTGTGCTAATAGGGAATATACATAAAGTTTTTATTTGGCTCTAATATTTTTTTCTAGATTCTTTATTGTCTTTACAATACTTAAAAAGTATATCTTTTATTTAGTGATTATTTAAACCTAGAAAATATTCAATTAAAAGTGAAAATTAAGGGAGGGAAATACAAACTTACAAAACGCGTCACTATTGGTCGCAAATGAAGTTTGGTCGTCGATGGTCACTTCATCGAAATTAAATGAGCCGAAATTCAAAATGTGTTAGTAGTGTTTGTGAGAAAAATTATCTTCTACCATGATTTTTATAGCAATTAAAACTGTAAATAAGTAGAAAGTAACTGAAACACTGAATAGTAAACAAATACGAAATGACAATGACGTCATTGGCTGTGTCAAAAGCGCGCACAAATTAGTCGGTGTTTTAAATTTCACTTTAAAAATTGGTTTGACCATTTTCAAGCCTATTTATATATTTTTTTCTATGTTATAGAGACGTAAATGATCAGATTAAGAAATAAAAAAAACATGCATATTCCCTATTACAGAGTGCTTACTACCTTATTCTATGTACTAAATCGCTTAATTTAAAAACGAACTCTTTTATCTTTCATTACCAAAAGCATTAAAAGTTATATAGAAATCGTTTTTTCATAAGAACTATTGATACAGGTATAGTAGCTTTTTTAGTCAAGGGAACCCTAAAGTCATTGTCCTGTCTACGAACGTAGGACTTTTTTATTTGGTAATAACTAATTTCGGGATTAAAAAAATAGGCATACGCGCTAAAAGCGTAAAAAAAGAACAGGGCAATAGTAAACTAAAACATTCAAAATCAGTACGGCCCTATAAGAGGTCATTCACAAACAAGCTCACATGAATCAAGTTAAAGAAAAATAAACGTGACTAATAATGTATACCCAAAAGCAACAAAGTTCATACCTTTAAAGAATTTTCATACAAAGGAAAAAAACTACAACATTTTACGATTTTTCCTATTAATTTTTAATAGATTTATTGAGAAAAAAATCTTGAATAAAAATCTATCAATCCCGAATACAAAAAAAACGCTGAGTAAATTTTGACGTTCTTAAATTTCCAACTTCTCATTTATGGTGAATGTCCTCTATTTCGGCATCGAAAGACTCCTGAGTTAATTAACTTGTAAACCCTTTTATTTTTTAGCTGCTTTGTTCGTTGCAATTATAGGCTGATATAGTAAAAACAAAAACTATTTACCGAATTTAAAGCCTGCATTTCTCCGAAATAATAAAACATTATTCATTGGTGTAATTATGCAGAAGCATCTCAATAGGCCTCCATAGTGTGTGGGTCACCATGCTGCATTGTTGTATTGTCTGCATTCGCATTGAGTATGGTGATCACTTATATTTTGCTCATGCTTTCTATCAGGTAGAGTACAGTCACTTGGGCAGGCCTATGCATATAATAAAAACAAATAAAACCGTGTCAAAAAGAAACAAACATTAATATAGAATATACTTATGTCACAGTTTTCTACATATCTATTATACATAAATTTTGATGCTTACCTTTATCTTCACTAAGCCATAAATTTTACTAAAACTTATCTTAAATGTGATTCTGCCTCATTTAACCAAAACTTACTCTACCAACACAGATTTAATAACATTAACTTAGGGATAAGTACCTATTAAAGTAAATTTCCTTAACTCGTATGCCTTATTGCGAGGAATTTTCTCATGTAAGGGAATATACATTTTTCCAATTAAACAGAATAATTTATTAATTGACGTTATTTTGAACATATTTTTTGTTTAATAATGGTTTAATTAATGTGAAAATGTATAAGGTAAATAAATTACAAGTAATTAAATTTAATTGTTTAAAATTTAGGCCATTAATTTTATTACCTACTAGCAATTTCCTCTACTATAATATGCATGTATTATACATGTGAACCTTCCTCTTGAATCACTCTATCTTTTTGCTAAAAACTGCATTAAAATTCGTAATTAGTTTAAATGATCTAAGCTGATGATAAGAATTTCAAATAATAATCTCTACATTCCTTCTTCGCCGACTCTTGCACCATTTATATACTTCTGTGCGGTCAATTGCTGTGAATGATTTGTATGCTTTAATGTAGATGGAGATCTGAATATATATTTGTAAAATCATAATAGCAGTTTAAATTCGAGCATCTGCAAATTTTCCACAATACTGATCACAGCAATATTTGTTAAAAATTGTTTAGCTGTCAGGTGAGTTCATTATATATTTCTTTAGAGTTTTACATTTGTTTTATTTATTTAAATGATTAACCGAACTGTTGCTACAAAAAAGTAGTAATAGTCTGGTTTTTTTACAAACGAATTCCTGTGACAGAGGGTTTGTAGTAGTCTGTTCAATCGTACTCACGACCGATCGACTGCTACTAGACCTTAATTTTTATTTCCATGTTTACGTAGGCATTTATTGATAAAATATAACTAGACACCGAAGCCGAGGATCGAACCATCGAGCGAACGCTGATGATGATGATGATGATGAACTAGGCACTAACAGTTTAGTGTCAACGAATTTAAAAACATTAACTAAATATAATATTAGTTTACATGTTTGGTTTTTGGCTGCAAGCATTATTATTAAGCATGTTTACGCATAACAACAATAAAAATAAAGTAAAATTTACAAGTATACAAGGTTTGTATTTAATTAAAAAATTCAAATGAAAATATTATTAAATAATATCTTCATGTGATTGAGAATTGGCTATTGAATGTATGCTCGTTTTGCTAGCTGCTGCGTTTTCAGCCACAATCATTGGTGCTTTTATAACTATTATGGAAGCAATTCTTGAAGTAGATGTGCATTTGCAGTTTTGAGTGGCGAAAGATACATCTTTTTTATCATCATCTTCTAAACGGCTAATTAAATATGCGTTTTCTTTCTCTAATAACATTTTTTCACGATATAAAGCTCTCTTGGTTAATTCTGCTTTAGAAATTCTGTGCCACAATCTAGTTAATCCAGTATTTGCGCTCATTGCGTTTACAATCAATGATTCATCAGACATCTGATGTCGTGCAGAAACCTTAGCCTGCACCGGACTTTGAGGAGGGTATGATCCATAAGGTAAAACTTTTTCACGGCGCGTTTCAAATTTCCTACAGAGTGCTGCCATTCGCAGTATTTTTTCGACCTTTGCGAACGCTGCTTGGAGCCATTCCACAGTATCATCAGAAACCTTCACTAATCTAGCCATCTGTCTCACATCGGTTTCAACACCGTTGTACATATTTTTCTTTAAAGCAAAACATGCGTTTCTATGCCTGTCGCGCCGATCGCGAAAGACAGCCTGGTTTGTACCTGATTCATATGCCGCTAGCTCTGAACGCAGACGTTTTAGTAAACCGTCGCTATTTGCTATTTTTTTACCTTGAGATGCAATTATGTCTGACATTACAGTTTCTTTATGACGTAACTTACGGAGTTGTTTTTGATTTTCGGCAGTATCTAGGACATAGGCTCGAAGAACAGCCTTATATTCTTCCCATGTCGCATTATATGCGTTTTCTAGGTATGAACGTAAATTTTCACGATCATTTTCAAATTTACTTCTATCTTCATCTTGTTTTACCAAATTTTCTCCGCGTACTGTCCACGCTGCGGCATCAGCAGACGTATGAGCATGGTATAAGAGCAGTTGTAAATGAGTTTCAGCCGCATCATGATCCCGCATAATGTTAGCAACATCATCTTCACCTTTCTTTAATAATGCAGCGGTTCTGATATCATTTTCCTTAGACAAGTCTTCTAAGTCTGACAAAAATTTGTTAATCATGCAATCAATGATAACACAGAAGCTCGCTACTGTTCTTTGAAACTGATCATCTGCAGTGTCAATTAGTTTCATGATGTGTTTAATAAGATGATCTTTTTTATCGTATGCCCTTTCAAACACGTGCCACATAATTTCAATGTCTTTCATAAAAATGGGCTCTTTAATTTTCATCATTGTTTCTCGCCAACTCTTATCTAGAGATGCTCTTCGTGATCTAAGCGCAGAGATCTCACGTTGGAGTTCATCACGTTTCAACTGCCTCCGTTCCTCTTCTTCCTGCCTCAATTTTTCTAATCTCTTTGCCTCTTTCTTGGCTAGTTTCTCCTCCTTAGTTAAACCCATTTTGTCTGTATGTATGTCTGAATTCAGCCCAAATTTGATTTAGATAATCAAATTACGATATATGTATTAAGCAATTTTTATTATTAAGGTATACATAACAATATAAAGTGAAAAACTATTCTTATAAATTGTCTCAAATATTGTTCAGGTTGCTTTCGATTGTGACGTTTCAACCAATATCATATACTCTGTGACCAATATTTTTTCCAAAGACAAAACTACCGAACCGACTACTTTTTATTTTCTTATTTCAGCCTGGTTCAAAAGAGTTCATCTGTATCATTATTATTATAAAATTATATAATTTGCACCAAGATGTATAAAATTCGTAGGTTTACAGCGATTAAAGTTACAAAAGTATTAAGATATTTATTTCTATCTTGGAGTTAGTCCGTTAAATGAAACCGAGGGATGAACTTAGGCTAAGTAGTTCCATAAGTCGAGACTTAAGAGCGTCATGCTTTTTGTGGAGGAACGGGTCACATATTCCTCCAACACTAAGGGAGGATCCACCGACCAGGCGAGGTGATCATGCCTGGCGGGCCACTGCCCAATGGTTGATGTTGGGAAGTTGTATATATGTTAATCGGCGCGAGAACTTCTATTGCGCGATTTAGGATTGGTAGTTTCTTAGTTTTCTTCGTGGCTCCTTAGTTCGATTTTTCTTTGGTAGATAGCGCTGTCATATATTTTTATGTTGACGCTGTATGTGGAAGTCGCCACAAGTATAATAACATAATATAACTGCCTCTGTGGCGCAGTGGTAGCGTATGCGACTGCTGTGTTTGAACTAATTAATTTTGGAAGTGATGCTCTACCTGGTGGTTTTTACTCAACTGTATTTATTAAAAATAGGGTCGCTACCAGGCACTGGTAGGGGGCTGTGAACCTCTCCAGAGCTATCTACACAAGCGATTACCAGAAAACTTGAACAGCGAAGCAGCCCTTGGAACTGTAGGAGATGTGGCTCAGTGTGTGGAGTGGCTGCGTTCTACATTTTTATATGTACGTGCTGCTCGAGATCCTAAGAGGTAATTGATTCGTTTAGCAATAGATACCCAAAACTTTAAAAATAACTAAAATAGCTATTTTAACCCTATTAGAATTAAGTGTTTTTAAACTTTTTTAAACGTGTTCAGTGAAACAAACAAGGAGTATCATTTCTTTCTGAATATGAATTTCAATCATTTCAAATTTCTGGTTTTATTTCATTGACCACTCTTCCATTACTTAACTTGTTGATGTAGAGTAAAGACGTCTTTACTATAATAAAATATACATAGGTACATATTTATTTATATTTATAAGTAATAGAAAATTTAGGTTCCTGCACTTTTCCTCCATTTAGTATTCCAAATGCAATTTGTTTACGTGCGCCATATTTGGTTAAAATATAGGTTCAAAGAATTCTCTTCAACAAACGCATTCTGATATGTCAATCTTTCTACAGGTATCTCGGCTTACCACAAAATTCGCCACAGCATCTAATTTCTAAAAAAATTGAAGGTAAGTATAGTTTTTAAAATTGCGATAGGATTATGGTGGTATAAATAAACTGTATTCATTATTTAACTTTAACCATTAGAGTGTCTTTTCCTTCAAATTTAAATGCTACTAAGCGGGAAGTAGTTTGCTGGTTGGGTCAGATTGTAAGTCTTCTATGATGCGGTTGAACTTCGATAATTCCGTGGAGTAATTCCCAGACCTCCACAAACCAGGCAGTGAGAGATATTGAAATTTCGTAAGTATCGGACTTTTTAGGGCTCAACTACCCGTCAATATTCTCAAAGGTAACCGGGACCAACGGCTTAGCGTCAATTCCGAAGCACGGAAGAGTCTCAGTTAACGTTTGCCCAGGCCCATGAGCCCCTCTGTATTACTTTGACACTTGTAACGCATTACATTTCTAAACAATTTTCTATTAAACTAACAAAAATTTTCGTTGAATATGAAAATTGATACAACACTTTGGTTCATTTCTTTTTATACGGACATTTCATACTTTACTTACAAGAAGATTTTAAAAAAGCTAAATGATTGTCATACTTAGTCTTGCCATAAATATTGTTACAAAGAAAAACAACATTTTTTTATTGTACGTAACATTTATTACTACTACCATTAAAAATGTATAAAGGTTATTCGAAGTGGTCTCCATTGGCTGCAATACAATCCTTTAAACGTTAAGGCCGTTTATCAATAGCAGCACGCACTCATTCTATGGGAAAATTCTTAACTGTCAATCATATGAATTGTTTTAAGGACTCATTATCACGGCGATTCATTATCACTCAATAATCACGGCGTTTAGAATTTGGTGTAAAACTGACCATAAACCATAAGCCATTGGGTTAAGATCAGGACTAGATGACGGCCACTCTTCAGCTCTGATGAAGTCCAAAACATTCGTTTCTAACCAAGATTGGGTGGATCGAGCTTTAAGACTCGGCGCCGAGTCTTGCTGAAAGAACCATTTGTGGTTATTAATCATGGTGTTGCTAAAGGGCTTAATTACCTTATTCGTCTTCTTAAGACTGTTCTTGATATATTAGAGCCGATGTTTTGATACCTTTTTCACAAAAATATGGCTGTCACTCCTAGCTATAGCTAACGGCCCACCTAACCAGCACTGAAGTTGGATAATATTTTACTCTGTTGACTAATTGGGAAGCTTCTTTAGAGCTTTCAACATAACAACGGTCATTTTGTTCGTGAAAATATTACTCAACTATAAGACTTTCCTCATCCGTCAACAAAACTTTTCTATGACCTCCATTTGGTTACCGCTTAAGTATTTATTTTGATTTTACCACCCTATTCTTATTTAATTACCTATCAGCTAAGAAATGACCAGTGCCTCTCTTATAGGCTGCAAGTCCTATGTCATCTCTTAAAATACACGACATGGTTCTAGATTTTCACAGAATTGACATGTGACAAAATTTCTTCGAATTCTTTTTCTTACTGTTTGATCGCCTTTTTCGTACGAACACTTCGTGAAGGGTCAGATCTTTTTCTGTCATAAACAGAGGAGTTTCCATTGTATCTATCAATAGCCCGTTACACAAACATTTGACTAATTTGAATAAGGGTATGGAGGATTTTAAAAATCTGTTTGGCTCCATGCTTATTTTACGTAATGCAACCACAGCGATTCGGTTCTCTTTATCACCCCAGTCTATTTTATTATCACAAAGTATTTTACAATATGTTGGCTCATAAATAAGAAAACACAATGAACAATTGTATAAAAATGACAGATTCCAATTTCATAATTAATATTTTTTTTTATTGTAACAGCATTTATGGCCACACTCACGCAGAGAACACTATGTCGGACAGGGCACTTTATAATTTTATTATTAAGTAAACATAGCATAGCAGTAAACGAAAATTGTTTTTCATTTGAAAGGTCAGACTTAATAAAATCGTAATAAAGATTATATTGTGCATATTAAATACATTGACATCACGTAGCAGATTCCCTTGAGATTCATTTTCATATCTTCTGATGTACAGAGCGTTATTACATCACTTCGATACCATATGTAGAATGCAATTAAATAATTTAATTGAATCATGTTATTATATGTTCCCTATTAATATAGACTTTTTATGAAAAACACAACAACTTGTCTGGCATTTAGCGAATTACAACTATTGTATTTAATTGTTGTTGTAATGTCATGCGTCAAACAGTTTAACCTTTGACTTGGAATTAATATTTTTTGGAAAAAAAAAACACTTTATAGCAGCAATTTGTAGAGATAATAAAGATTAAACTGTTTCCACATTATTTTTTATTTTTCAGGATAAATATCCCTAAATCACTACGTATTTAGATTATATAGTTAGAAGTTTTATTTCCGAATTCAAAATTGGTATGCCTGCAATGCGATTAGGATGATAGTTTTTGGGTTAAATGTAGTTTCTGTTATTAAAATTAGCGGTGGAAGAACCATGTTTTCATAAATTAAGATAGCTCTACAGGAGTTGGTCACGGTCACAGAAATCTAAATAAGGTAAACTCTTAATAAGGCACGTAAGGTTACCTTATTTAGATTTCTGTGGTCACGGTCTTACACAAAACCGGTGTTTAGGAAGTCTTTTGTTTCTTTTTCCCGGGTATGTGAAGTTACCCTCACCCGTAACATTAGGGAGCGCGGGAGGAGGCAACCAACGGACAACAACGCTCTTGTATCTCTTGAGTTCCATCCAGGTGTGCATGAGCGCCAGCAGTCTCTTACTACCAGACGATTCCTCTTGCTAGTTTGCCTTAAAAAATATGCACAGTTACTTACAGTATAACAGTAGTTTTGCTATCAAGTAGTCCAAAAAAAACGAACCAAAGAAACACCTACAGCTATAAATATTTTGATGAAATTGTTCCTAAGAAAGATTAGATAAAAAAAATATCGTTAGCATTGTTTTTATAAGTAGTTCTTGAACATAGCGCAGCTAACATCAATGTTACATGTAAGAAGACTGAATTTCTTTGTATTGGAGAGGAAAGTAATTATTAAAATTTTAATTAAGGGTGCGTTAGCACGTGTATTACTTTTTTTTAACACGTTTACCCTTTTTTTAATATTCACAAATTATATATATAAATATTAAAACATGGGTAATTAATTTAATTATTAGTTAAACAATTAACATCAATTTTATACTCTAAACAACCTATTATAAAATAACAATCATAAGTTAGTTAATATTTTATTAAACTATCAGAACTTTGGCTATCTTTATTGAAACGTAAAAAAATGTGGACTTGCTCCGTATTAAGAAAACATTTTTAGAGGTACTTAGTTTCTCAGATTAATATCGAACTTTTAT
This sequence comes from Hyphantria cunea, assembly GCA_003709505.1. Taxonomy (NCBI): domain Eukaryota; kingdom Metazoa; phylum Arthropoda; class Insecta; order Lepidoptera; family Erebidae; genus Hyphantria; species Hyphantria cunea. The sequence continues at coordinate 568,905 of PKRV01000557.1, read as the reverse complement.
GTATGTGTATTTAAACTCTTTAAACAATTGCTATGTTTACGTCAATTGAAATTGGATAAAAGTTGTAAGGGCAGTAATCTAATAATAACTCTTGTTTATGTGTAAAAATAATGAATACTTTAAATTGATAAACTAAAACGAATTTTCATTGTTATTATATTATTATTTATTTATTATGTTTTGTGTATTTATTATATTTCAAAACTAATTCTTGTCCGTGACTTTGCCACGCATACAAAGTCGATTTATCAATAATTTTTTTTGAGACAAGTTCCTACTTTTCCTACGTAACTCGTACGTAACGAGTATTTCCGTTTCAATTTCGTTCAGCCACCCTGACGCGATTGAGTTACAAGTATCAATACATCCTGGCACCCATTCATCCTAACTTTATCATTTCTAAATCTCTATTGTAGATATATATAGTATAGATAAGAGACCCCAATGTTTTACAAATCTTTCCAACCTTGCGTTGTTTCACAGCCACTTACGATGGGCACTTTACCAGATTTGACCTGCCCGTCAAAACTTACAATAATATATATACATTTACCATATGTTTCCAGAGTCTTGTGTTCTTATTAGTATTTGAACAAGTGAAGATGAAAACTATGACTTCTTTGAGTTGTATGTACAGTAACCTTGCAGTGAAAAGTCTAGATTATATAATACCTACTTTAGTACTCTTTTGATACACGGTTTTGGTACTCAAAAAAGGTTTTTTTTCGAGAATTTTTTATTATGTTACCTACGGCCATATTTTAATATTTTTCAGATCTTGAAACATTGCCATACCGTTTTTACTACTTTTGCTTAACCCACCTCGGCTTATATTTTTTCATTCGAAAGTGTGCTTGCAAGATAATGCATTCAGGATTACTGGTATGTGTTCGTGCAACGTTTAATTAATTATATACTTATGTTTAATATAATACAAAATTATAAATATATTGCAGTAATATTGCTTTTGTTAGTCATTGTTTTTGTTTATATTTTCTGTAATTAAATTGTAATCAGGTAAACCACATATTTGTCAGCTAACCTGTCCTAGGAGTCATCACCTAAAGGTGATGACTCCTAAGAAAAGTACCATTCTTCGGAATGTAGGTACCTATGAGGTAGGCTCGACCGGAGTGATGAAACGGTCTTAGGCATAAAGTCCCATTGTAGACGGGTAGAAAACAGTGACATGTAGTTCTTTTATTATTTGTCACAGAGTGAAATAACTTAAAGAATTTCTAAAGACATTGAAACACAAAGCAGATACATTCAAACGAGGAAATCTCCTTTACGAGGTTGATTAATCCGTTATGTTATTTCAAACAATCGGCAAAGAGCATGTTGGGCGTTTAATGTGGTTTTTAATTCCTAAAAGACGACAGAGAGACCGGTAAGTACCGGAGCAATTTATGGACACTTGCAATAAAAAATATTATGCCTACAGTGTGAAAAGCAAGTTTGCTATTCCTTGTCCTGGATGGCCTTGACTAAGTTCCGGATCGTGAGTGACGGATGATTCTTGTCGCCACTCAGTGATCTTTAGCATTTGTCCATGCACGGAAACTTTTTTCCTACGTGCAAGTGAAGAGCTTAATGCGAAAGATTCATAGTTTAGACAAGCTAGAATAGAATCGAGTTGTGTCAGTTTTTTGCTGACTTGATCTAAACCGTTTTTGACAATTGTGTAAAATGTATGTCAGATGGGAGCGATTATGACATACCTACTCGCCTATGAACACTCCCAATACATGTCTTGTTAACTGTGTTAACAACCTATTTTCCTACTCATACAACACTAGCAACACGGCCCGGATCTGCACGGATGTATTCGAAATTACACCTATATAAACCTTCATCTTGGATCACTATATCTATTGCCTAAAACTGCATTAAAATCCGTTGAGTAGTTTAAAATATTTTAGCGTACAGACAGCAGAAGCGACTTCATTTTATATTATTTAAAGGTTTTCTGTGAATAGTTATTAAGAATGGGTGTACGTTGTGTCCGTTTCATGTATGTTTGTAAAGATGCCCTTGACACAGGAATGTATATTCCTAATGCGATTCCTAATCGAGTTGTCTTTTTCAAGAAAAAAATAAATAAATTCAAGTTATACATATATTAATTCATATGTTGCACATAATAAAATAGCCAAACCCCTGAAAGTAACTTTTTAGATCCATCTTCTTTAAAAATGTCCGCTATATTCTTTTATTTTATAGTGTAATTATTTATGCCCTTTTAATCGCAAAGCTGTTTCTGATGTCGTTGAAGGTCACATGCCGTAGGTGTATGTTTGTACTAAATCGTAGTAAATGCTGCGAAAATATTACGTCATTGGGAACGCTAATTACCTATGTTTAATCTTCTTCATTATTATAACTTGAAACTACAGACAATTAGCCACTTGATTACAAAATAAGCAGTATAACTAAGCTGCTCAGAAACATTTTTATATCTTAACAACCTTTTACCTATGTTCTTCCTCAAGAATCAAAGTATCTCCATGTCAAATTTAATTGAAATCGATGCAGCGGTTTAGGCGTTAGAGTGTAACATATAGACAGAGTTACTTTCGAAGTTATATAAGTATAATCAGACACAGAATTATTATATTCATTACACAATTATTTTTCCTGGGTGGTTATTAAAGCCACGACCTCTCGCACAGCAGTCAGGGACAATAGAGTGACAGACCATTCCGTTTAGTCAAGTTTCTTGCTGCCGGCTTCTAACATTATTAATAATCTATTCATATCATTACGTTAATAAACGGAAAGTTAAAAGCAAAAAAAGTTTTTCGAAAACTGCGTAAACATCTTACTCAATAAAATGAATTGAAATTCGTTAGTAATAATAAAACTCGGAAATGGCTGGACTGATTTGGCAATTTTGAATTATTTGTGGAATTTCAGAAAAAGTTTTGATAACGACACAGTATGAAAAAATTGAGAGGAAAGTAGTCTGAACAATAATTTTATTTTTTATACAAAATTTTCCTTTCTGTCCCGTCCTCTTTAAACCTAATACCTAAAACTCGGAACTTTAAAATAACAAATTATAATTAACCGTCTCGTCTTTAGATTTTAAAGTACATGTATTTTATTTTGTTATGACAAAGGATCGATATATTTGTTGATTGTCAAATTTTTTGAGTTTATTATTTTATTTATGAATAAACTTAGAGAAGATATCAAGTGACATAAAACAACAGATATCAATTTCTTGAGATGATACGAAGTTCACCGTTCATCTAGTTGATAACAAAACCGTATTTTGAAAGAAGCATCTAACTTGTTTTATTGAAAAACGAAGAACATAAACTTGTAAGCATTTAAAGATTTTATTTTTGGAACGAAGCTCCTTACGCCAGGCTTGGAGGGGATAGGGATTTTGCTGCGCGACCGAACTGAAAAAAATGTGATAGTAAAACCGTAAGAAAAAATCCGTGGAATAAAACCGTTAAATGAGACGTGCGCAGGCGCGACAGTCGCATACACAAGCAAGTAGTGTATAATACCTTTCTCTTTCTCCCTCTTTCGAGCACGATTTTTTTTTGCAATTTGTGTCAATTCTACATTAGCCGAAGGAACTTCGTTCCTACCTGGTGTCCCATGACACCATTAGTTTTTTTGTTATAACATTTATAGGGTTTCTTTATACGAATTATAAAAGAGATTTTTAGGATTCAACCGACGTGATTTGACTATCTTAACAAATGAGGTAAAGCAGTAAAATAGCAGTAAAGCGAATTTTAAAAATATTAATGTAGAGTCATGACCTGGATCTACCGTCTGCCGTATCAAATCTTTAGAACACATATGGCATTGACCACAAAAGACTGGTTCAAAATAATTGCCGGCTATTGCCAAATTTGTTCAAGAGAGGCTTTTTCGTTTAGTTTATTCGTCCTATGGTTATGTTAATCTACATGTAATTATAAAGTTCGATCACTGTTAATCAATATGTGTCACGTTATTGATTTCCTAAGCTTCCAAGGTTATTATTTATTCACAATCAGGATTAGGCACATGTTAATAGTAGATAGATGTACGCCTGGTCTTTGATTGGGTTTCCTTTGCTGATCCATTGAGACACCGAAGATTAACATTTTGTAATATTGTTAAGACATACTTGTTTATTTAAAATATTATTATGATAAATTAATTATGATTCACAAAAAAAATATTTTAATATTTTTACGTAAGATCAGAATTTCAATTATGAGACCTGAGTTTAGGCAAAAATTTAATTCGTTGAGCCTTATAAAAAAATAGGATTTTTTTATTGAATGTAAATATTTATGTAAATATTTCAGTGTTACCTTGTCTTCATGTTAGGAAGCAGAATTATACTACAATTAATAAATAAAGGGAATTAACTTACATAATAGACCCTCTTTTTCAGAATTGTGTGTGAAAGCAATGAACGGGTTAGCTTCTTCAGGCCTCATAACAATGGACGAAGCCAGTTGTATAGAATGTACTGAAGCCGGACGCCTAATGTCTATTTTTTATCTGGATGTGGAAACTATGAAGTTATTGATGAGGGTATACATGTTCTCATTCTTTCCTTCCCTAATTAGGTAGATAAATTTTCTCAAAACAAGTCACAAATGTTTTTCATCTTTCCCAAACATGTATAATTAATCTTAGAGATATATTTTTTTATAGACAACTCCCGGCTCCCGCGTTAGGAATATACATACAGTATGTATCGTGTATGTCGTGGAGGACTTTACAAACATACATGAAACAGACACAAAGAAAACCCAGAATCAGAACAACTATTTGTGGATCGCAGTAGAAAGCGGCGTGACGATAGCTAAAATCACTAAGCCAACCGCTGTCAAAACGATATTGATTGAACGATATAAATATTGATGATTGAACTGAATACTAATCAATAGCCTAAAACACTCCACTTAATGGACATAAATCCTCTTCCTAGAAAGGAGGTTTTGGTCCACTATACCACAATTACATGACAGTTTGGTTTTATAGGGGGTGTTTCAACTTTTCCTCCTCTTTGCAGTGATCTTGTTCTGCCTAGTTTAGTCTCTTAGTCGTCTCTTTCGACACTCACGGGATGAATTCGGTGACACATTTTATTCTAAATCGTCAGCATACGGAGTTTTCAGATTATAACTCTGTGTCAAAGTTTAATAAAAAGTCGTTTTAATGAATCAAAGTTACGTAAACGACTATTTGAAGTACAAAAGCCATTCCTAGATGTCCACTAACAGGCTACATGACAGGCTACACAATGATATTCGTGAACGTTTTTTAAACAACCCATATGGGTTATGATCAGAAACTTATTTTATTGAATATAATGGGTTTATAGTAATTTTCATCCGGATAACAGATGAGTGAAGGACGATCTCACCTCGGATCTTAAACCATACTGGAGGAATCTACATTATGAATGGATAATTACTCTATTCATGATATTTTGTGTGCATTTCGGGTAGGTCTGAAACTCGGACAACAACTATTTTTCACGCCCCTAAATGTTAAGGATTATTTTTGTTTGTTATGATATGATACAGCATTAAAAATACATACAATCCTAAATTTTCAACCCTCTACGATCAACCCCTAAACATTTTTTATTTTTATGGCAAAACAATGTTTTCCCGGTCAGCTAGTTGTGCTATATTTTCAAATGTTATTAATTCGGAATGTTTACTTAGTATAGTGATTAAGCTTTTCAATACATAAACTAAAATGTGCCACGGAATAGCAATAAATTAGTGATCTTTCTAAAATCAAGAATTTCAAATAATCAAGTTTCTTCTAATACAAACAGTTCAGTCAGTATTTTTTTTAATATCCACTTATTTGTGTATTTTATAACAGATTGAAGGGACAGAATCATTAGAACGTCTTCTAACAATAATATGTGAGAGTCATGAACTGTCCGATATGCACTTACGAATAGACGAACGCCGGTGCCTAAATGCGCTAAACAGAAATCATTCTGCAGCTACTATACGTTTTCCCATGAAAGGGAAAATTAGCACCAGGCAAATGAAGCTTAGTTGGTAAGTTTTAATACTCTTTCTAAAACACAAGCAAGGTCAACACACGTCATCGATACATGAGGTGACTTCCACATACATCACAATAGAAATATACTACAGCACTATCTACCGAAAACACATCGAACTACATAGTAACTAATTCTGGATCGCGATATAGAAGCTTCCTCATCGATTGGTATTATCGAACATAATTTCCTTCCATGGTCGGAGGACCCTCCCTCTGTTGGAAAGACATGATACCCGTTAATTCAGAGAGAAATTACTGAATCTACTCTATAGTTAAAATATTATTTAAAAAAATAATAAAATTGATATTATGTTTATGCCATAAAGGTTTGACTTATGTAAGTTGAGATTTTCAATCAGTTTCAGTTAATATTTCAATGTCAATTTTTGTCCTAATATTTTTTTCTTTTTATGCTATAAAGGTTAAGCCATTCTTGTGTACATTTTCAATTTAGTTTATATTATATATTTTTTTATATTAGAACAACGAAATACAGCAATTTTATTAAATATTTTACTTTTACCTACAGTTAATAACCCTTACATTACAATGGAATGGTGGTGATTGATAGTGGACAGTCGTATCTGAGTTGTATAATTGACATACACTCAAATGTTATAAGATATTACATCTAATGGCGGTAATGAAACATACCTAAATAGTCATTGTCTTGTCGCTTTAATAATAAATCGTAATGTTATCCTTTCCTGCAACGGATTTCCATTTTTCTTGTTTCATGAATTATTTATTAGTTGAATGTTAATATATTTAAAATATTTACAGCGTAATTCAAGCTATTCTTGGATGTCTTACAATCCCTGACCCGTCACTTAACCAGGAGGCTATGAAAATTATAAGGATAGCGGATAGAGTTTGTAAATGTCAGTATCTTAGAGTAAATTTTTCAGTATTCATGGCGGTAGATAGTTACTTAATTCCAGGTAACTCGTTTGATAGCTAAAAAAAATGCCAAGTCTTTTAGCGGGGAAAAAATGCCATGTCTTTTTGTTTTTAAATTGACAATAAATTCTACGGAAAATTAGGACCTTTCCATTTAAATAACTTTTTTTTAATTTTAACCAAAATTCATCATCATCAGCCACTATCGCAGTCCACTGCTGGACATAGGCCTCTCCAACTGCACGCCACTCAGTTCGATCCTCGGCTTCTCGCATCCAGCTTCTGCCAGCCGTTTTGGGCAAATCAACACTCCACCTGGCCTGTGTACGTCCTACATTATGTTTGCCGATACGCGGTCTCCACTCAAGATCTCGTTAACCCAACGGTTATCGGTTTTGTGGCAAAACAGTGGCCAAACCAAAATTGATATACTATTATTTGGAGAAGTCTTAAAAAGCTGTTGTCCCTCTTAGGTAGGACATTCTCTGAATCTTGATAGTGGAGAAGAAGCATAATCATTACAGGCACATTCACCAAATAATTACATCTAAGACAACTTCTGAGTCGATTATCTATGTAAATAAAAATTAATCCCTATTTCGCTTGTCCCTTGACGTGATCAAGCATCACGCCTGAACGGCTGGACCAATTTACGCTAACTATAAAAAATTAAGCTACGATCAATAGGACTTGTGTATCAATGAAAATTGTTACAAAAATCGGATAAATTATTATTTTTGAGATATACAGACGAAGTTACGTCGGTTAGCTAGACCACTATATTACTCATAAATTTAAACTTGTTCATTTCAAAATATAATTTGTTATGATGTTAACAGGTTTAGTAGCATATATGACGCGTCCAGATTTAGTATCTCGTCAACCGAAATTTTATTCAGCTGTGCTCAACTCTATCGTACTTGCTAAATGTATAGTAGCTCATCTTTGGGAGAACTCTCCGTTTGTGAGCAAACAATTGAAGGGCATTGGCCCTACATTTAGCACTTTATTAGCAACTGCTGGAAAAGTCAATTTTATGTTACTTGAAGAAAGCCATCCGAGGGATTTAGAACGAGTAAGTTGTTGATGAATAAACATTTCATCTATATTAATAAATGAAATTGAAGTGTCTGTTTGTAATTTCAAATTAACAGCTTTTACTTAATGCATATACTGTATTTACGATACTTACATTAAAAAATCTTGTTTTTACATTTTTGTCTGTCTGCTTGTCTTTTTGTTCCGGTTAATCTCTGAAACGGCTCGGCTGATTTTTACGGAAGTTTCACTGGCAAATGGCTGATTTTTATTTTACATTAACAAAAACAACAGCAGGTAACACCCCGTGCATAGCTAGTATTAAAACGAAAATTATAGACAACATTATATAACTATGTAAATTGCTAAATCCTTATTCTATTTTAACTTAAATAGGTCCAGTAAGCAATATCATTTCCAAAATCTGTTGTTTCTTCAATTTAAGATAATGAACAAAGGTCCACCAGCGGGTAACGTTCTCCGAAGACAAATAAGTTTACTTCCAAAGTATCAACTCCTTATGACACCAATAGATGAGTGCAGTGTCATGATACAGCTAAAGCTGTTAAATCAAAACTTTTTATCAGAAAACGTAGAACATTTAACTGCCGGAGGTACTCATAAATGCTATATTGTTGTGGGCGATTCTACAAATCAACTTTTATTGCTTGCCTCATTCAAGTGAGTATTTCGGCACAATAACAATGCTTGAATGTCATAAAAATAATTGATAATCCTCTTAAATATTACAGGGACACTGATCTATTAGGTGTTTTCGATGGTACAGTGACACATGTAATAAGACGGCACCATAATTGTGAACATAGAATATTTGCTCACTGCATTAGTAGCACTTTTGGTGAGTATATAAATATAAATAAGTTCAAATAAGTAATGTATTAAGTAATTTTAGCATAAACTACTAGATTTAATACTTTTTCAGTTGGCCTTGACGTACAATCAGAGTATGTATTCAAAGATTTGGACAAATTCTTTGAGTCACCAAATACAAACCTCAATATAAATGAGAAATTGATTAATGATATCAAAGAAAATGAGTTACAAAGAAAACGCAAAAGAACCATAAGTACTGATGCTGATAAGAATCAATCTAAGGGAAAGAAGAAAAAAGAAAACGCTATCATAAAAAACTTTGAATACATGAAAAAGAAATTTGAGACTGAATCTCAAGTCATTCAAGAAAATTTTTATGTTGATTCCAACAATACTGAAGACGTTAACCATGATGAGATCACACCAAGAACAGAAATTGTAAGCAAGAATGAAATAAATAGCGAATCCAGTAACATAAGCAAAGATATGAATTTGGTTTTAGATATTGACAGTGATAATTTTATAAATAATGATGTTAATATCAATAATATATTAACTGAAATTGAAAAAGAAATGTCCAAAAGGAAAAGTAACAAAATAAATTCAAATTTTAAACACCGAACTAATTGTTCAGAGACTGCTGAATCTCGAGACTCATCAGCATTAACTTATAAGATAATAAATAAAATACCTTATCACCATAAAAGTAAAATCCGTAAGGCACCTACTAAATCAAATTACACTTTTATTGATTTATTAGAACGAAACGTTGATTTGAGTGATGACAATGATGAATCTGTAGAACGTAGTAGATATCACGGATTTTCGGATAGCGTTAAGGGTTACATCAACAAGTTTATACTGAAAACAGAAACTGAAACCAAAGTACAGGATACTAATATACAGTCTTTATTAAGCGAAGACAAAACCGTATCAGATAAGGAAAAAATATCGAATGAAATTGAAAATATTAAATCCGACGGCGAGAGAAACTTACCTACACATAAACTATATCCTTATTACGAAATTAAAGAAATATTAGATGGACAAAACATTAAAGAAACAGAAGTAAATTCTAGTTCTCAGAAATTAGTCATGAACGGTCCTTCAAATATTGTTACGGATAATAATGAAACTCATGAATTCAATGATAGTGTAGAAAGTCTTGTATTCATGAAATCAGATTACACCTTAGACAACATTTCTTTATTAGACAAAGAAACTGTTTCATCCTGTAACGAGAATAATGTGAAAATTGAAGAAATTAATGGTGATTTATTGCCATTCCTTCGTAAAAGTACTAACACGAATGATATAAGTCCTAAAAAAATGACAATTACAGAATACAATAATCTCAATGTAATACCTGTTACTTATAAACCTAATGAATGTAGTATTATTGATTCGACATGTACAAAAACCACACAACAAAACATAGAGGAGATATCTAGTAAAAATTGTATCACTCCCCGTTTATTGAAAACTGAAAATTACAAAAGAGCATTAACACCAAAACATTTGACATATTCGGACAGATGCCAAATAATAAGTGTGACAACAGTAAGCAACAATGATCAACAAATTATCTTTAAACCAGTTTATACTAATAATTACAATCATCCCCAGTTAATGAACTATTGCTCCAGTAACGCCTTTTGTAATGGAAATAGAAATGAATACGTCAAGAAGTATTATTTATCAACAAGAGAAGTCGTTATAGAGACCAGAGAAATGGACGACTATAATATCCGCGTACTAAAGGAAATTAAAATGGATTTAAATATCACCAGAACAGTTTCTAATCGTCGGTCTCAACAAAGTTATAATGCGGTGTCAGATGTCATGAATAGAGACAATATAAAGGAATTAGAAAATAATCCACCTCCAATGCCAATCCAGGAAAACAAACACAACAGTTGTTATAGCAATCAACCAGCAAATAATTGGAATTTACAAAATACAGACGAACCAAATAAAACTGTCGATCAAGTATGTGCCTCCAGAAATAGAATTGCAGAGAATACAAAAAATATATTTTATGACAGGAGTTATTCGAGCTACGAAGAAATTAATAATATTCAAAATATTTCCCAAGGGTTACACCGTAATTTACGACAGGATACGGAACTTATCAACGCTGTTAACAATAAATTATACAACGGCTCCGATGATCATAATGATGTTAAGCCTTTTACAAGGGAAGGGGAAGAAAATGAAAACATAATAAAAACTCCACCAAGTGAAATTCATAATTTATTAAAAAAATACAGTAAAATCTTGGGGTAGGTAACATATATTTAAAAGTAAATCTTCCAATTTTTAAGGTTCTAAAACCCTGTTCATATTTTGTTTACAGGAAAGAAACTATGGAAGATCAACCTCCAGTTTTTGTAGCACCAAATAAAAATACTGCAAACAAAAAAACTCCATTGAAATCGAAAAAACCATTCCAAATTAGAAATATTAATCACCTCCAAGCGCCTGTACCAGAAACAATAATTCATCTCCGTGAACAAAATCAACGAAAATGTCACGAAATACCAGTGGCTATGAAAATTGTGAGCAATGAAGAAACTAAATGTGATAACATTCTGTTCCAAGGGACTTCTATATACGATTGGAGATCGTATCAACCTTTGACTGATGTAGATTTAGAACCACTTAACATACCCGACGAAATTAGTTTAGAACCCGTTATAGATCGCAATATAGATCAATCAATGTTTGATCCAAAAACTCTTTTGCAGTGTACATTTGATAGTGATAGCAAGGAAATTTATGCACCACCTCCACAGTTTCGCGATTATAATACAAATTCACAAAATTATTGTGATACTGATGAATCAGACGTAGTAAATAATTCTGAAGAACTTGATGAATCACTGATTGGAATTTCGATAGACACAAATACAGAATTCAATTGCAATGATAGCATATTTGAAAATTGTTGTACCACTAACTTAACACCTTCCAGAGAAATTGAAACTTGGACAGTAGACGAACAAGAGTGTCCGAAAAGTCGAAGTTTGTCCTTATCATTAAGTCCAGCAAAATCTTTTACGGTGCTAAGGAGATATAATTTAAAGGGCTATTTTCCATCAGAGAATAATGTAGAGAATACGACTCGGAAAGCCCAGTTGAGAAAGTTTAAGTTCACTCATAAGAGTAAGCTTAAAAAATGGAAATGAAACTGACTGGGAAATTGATACTAACGCATTTTTCATTATTAACTAAAAAATAAAATAAAGCACCAAAAAATAAATATGTATACTTTTACTATGACGCACTTTTTGAATAATTAATTGGAAAACTTGATTGATACTAGAGGCGCTCGTAGCCCAGTTGCACTCGGCGTGGTCAGTACCTGAATGGGTGACCGCTGGTGGCATGTTACCATGAGCGTCTCCGTAATTCAGAGGTCAGGGTAAGCAGACAGTCCCGGTTGTTATCATCGGATAACAGTCGTAAAGCTTAGTTGGAGGCCTTTGGGTGGCTTAAAAACATCCAACGGCAAGATTACGTAGCCACAACGTAGTCTTGCCAGTCCCGAACCCGCACTTGGCCAGGGTGGGGACGTATGGCCTTAACCCTCTCCAGAGCCAGCTGTGGGACATTATGGGTTGTTGATGATGATGATGAATTGGAATACTTGGTGTCGACATGTCGAGAGAAGTCCAGTTTCATGGTTATTTGGAGGGTAATGCTAAACTGGTCTAGAAGGAGCTTGGTGCTCTCAACAGATCCGAGACGGTATTGTAATCTGGCCCACCGCCTTCTGCTTTGTAAGGCGCAGTTTTGGTCTCATATGGAATACTGTTCTTATAACTGCCCAGTACCAGCTTCTCCCTCTGGACCGTGTCCAACGGAGCGCTACTCGAATCGTTGATAGCCAAGAAGTTTTGTGCTGCGTAGCGATGCGGCCTCGCTATGCATTCTATTGCTTTCACTATGGAAAGTTCTCCGAGGAATTAATTGTACTGATCCCTGCCGCGTCTTGCCGCCATCGTCCTAAGCGACAGAAGTTGTATTACCGCAAACCACATACAACAAAACTGTGGAATGAACTGTCGCCTGCGGTATTCCTGAACAAATACGACTTTCAATCTTTGAGGCAAAGAGCGTATTCGGTAGAGGTATTGCGGGTATCCATGGGCGGCGGTAATCGCTTACCATCAGGCGATCCGTCTGCTCGTTTGCCGCTTATCCCATAAAAAATATTGGAATAACGGAGTTAATACAAATAGCAGAATCATTTTACCTGAAAGTGAAGACAACTCTACAAATTGTACTGCCAATACCTTATTCCATTGCTACAATTGAAAGATTTACAATTTTTGTAGGTTTGTTTCGGCTAATCTCTTAAACGACTGGACCTATTTTGACAGGACTTTCACCGGCAGATACCTAATGATGTAAGGAGTAACTCGGTCTCAAGTACATCATTCCTATCCTATCAGTCCTACATTTTAGACTAGCTTCGCCCCGCGGCGTTACTAGCGGCTACAACAAGAATAGCGTGGAAAACCGCGGGCCTCAGCTAGTGTATTATAAAAATCTGATTAATCTTTTCTTCTTCTTTTGATAAGAGGGCAACCAGCCGGATCAGCTATTTCTACCAATGTCAAGTATTTAAAGTCTTCAAGTCTTCGTCGTGATGGAATCAATGATAAAAACTGTGAAGGACATGAAATGGGGGCCATCTTTCGCAAAAACAAAAAAGGATCTCCAAAAATCATCCACCATCTCAATAGAATAGGCGTGCGCCTACTCTATTGAGATGGGTCGTATTTATTATATATATATATATATATATTCCACCTAATCTTTGTAATCAAGACATAAAATCGAATGTTCAGCATACGTTCCCATCTTTTCCTGAGCTATGTCACTCACCCGTTGTAACGTATCTCACCATCTCGCTAAACATCGGAACCGCAGAAAGCGAGACATACAATGGATACCTTATTGATCCGTCTTTCTTGCTCACTCGCAGTACGTGCCGTATCCTTATCAGATTTGCACAGGAGGGCATGGTCACACAACAGATAACAGGAGGGAGACCAAATTCGTGCATCGGGGGGGGCATTAAGGGTTTAACTATACAGTCGTAAATACATCTCGAGACTTTAGCCTAATTATGATTAAATTATTCTAGTTTCATTTAATAGTAGTTAGACATACTGTAAGTATCGGCATTTCACGCTATAAGATATAAATACATATCACAAACAACTCTTCACAGTTTGCTAATACATGACCAAGGTCCTTGCAGGACAATAACACAACAGCACTAATAACAAATAATAATTTTCTGTTATAAGTTCTCGCAAAATTTTAGAAAATGTTTATAAAATATATGAAAATGGTTACTATTAAGATGTTACATTATAAGACTGTTTGAAAGATATGTTTAAATCATCTTTGTATGCGAAAAATTCTGAAGTGGAAAAAAAACAATGTTTTACTTAAGCAACATCAAATTTATTTTAATTAGCGCAGAAACAATTCATAGCAAAAAATAAGTTAATCTACATATTTAAAAAACTTTTAGTGTCAGAAGTGTGATAACGTCCAAAAAGTGACAATAATCTATAATTTACTACTATTCAATATCTTGAGATTAATCACAAGAATAAGTAAAACCAAGACTCACTAAACACAAAATAACATATAAACATTATTTCATTAATGTCTCCCACAATTGGACATTACAATTTTATTTAGTCGGTCTTGGTTGAACAGAACTCCAATCCTTTACTCGAGTAGTCTTTTCTAACTTGAACAGTGCGATGTTTTACAATGGGCAGGTTGAACTCACACCATTCAATTTAAAAGAAACTTGGTGTGTGCAGGATCCTCGTCTTTGCCTAGTAACTGGAAAGCAAGCACTGACGACGACTCTGTACAGTTAGAAATTGTTACAACCTCTATACTTTGCATTAAAATAATGCCCATTTTCACAGGCAAGGGATCCTAACTTCGCAACCACTAATTCCAGTGATATATTCACTCTAGCACGTAGTTCTCAGCTTCCCTGCAAAGTTATCTATCTTGTATTCAAAAGAAAACCTAGACAACTGGTTCAAATTTAAATAAATGCTTTCTGCAATCCTGTCTCACAATTCACACACAAATTCCAACCCTTGCATTTTGTAAAAAGTTCGTAAGTTCAAGTTATAGCAAAATGGAGCTTGTTACAAAGCAAAGGTCGGGCAGTTCGTCAACAAGACTTTACTAGCTGAGAATTTTTTTTCCGTTTAATGCTCAGCATGTTAGATAGCTTCTTAACACACGACACTTAACTAAATTCATATTTATAAATAAGAATATACCTGGTTTAACAGAAATGGAAAAAATATGACTGGCTATACCATTATTATAATACACATTAAAAGCTAAGAATTCAAGTTTTGTTTGATAAGTATACACTTTTCATTAATATGAATGCAAAAACATGCCTAAATAATGCTGAATATTAAACTGGAAATATCCACACTTTTTTTTACATTTTTGATTTTTATATTTTTTTTGTATTTTTTAATATTTTTTTATTAAGTAATTTCCACGCTGGGAAAATTACACTAATTCTATGCAAAGTATAGCTTGTATTTTGTTATGTAACCACTCCATACTTTGTTTCATTTAAATTTACGGGCTATGCCATTTACCCTCGCACATTGGCAGTAATAGTACAAGTGAGAGATCACTTGTGGGATTAGAATAAGAATCAGGAAACTAAATATAATAGTAAAAACTATAAAGTTAATGGATATTTAGGGTAAATGATAAAGAAAAAAGGACAGTAAAACCATAAACTGCATGGATACTTAAGTTGAAGAATTACGTCATATAAATGATAAAGAAAATAATCACAAGTAAGATACTGCAAATATGCCAGTTATAAAGCATAGCCCGAAGTGCTGCTGGCACACAGGCATAATGCCACATTCAAATGGGAAGTGGTAATAAAGATAAGTATAGGCTCAATACCTAGCGACACCAATGACAAGCTCAAAATATCATTTGTGGCACCATTAATTAGTTTACAATAAAAAATAAACTGGTTAAGATCATAAGCATGCTGTGGAGCACCTTACTTTTGAAATTGATGTCGCAAGATAATGAGACATTCACTTTTTAGTCATAATCTTAAGATACTCAAGAGCATTCTGGGCTGCAGAAGACTGAGCCTCCTTGCTGGTGAGTCCTGATCCATAACAGACAGCCACTGGCAAAGTAGAAAGCTGCACAAGACATTGACAACGCCCAGTCATTGACTTTTCTTCAATATCTACATATGTCACTTCAAATGCTTGCTCAGATGCTATCTCTTGTAAAAACTGAACAAAGTTAAAGTCTTTGTTGTTGAGGGGAGTCACCTGTTTTAAAAAAATGACATGATTAACTTAAACATAATATTTTTATTTCCCAAGTCAACATATTCATTAACTACAACAAGATATACACACACATATTTCATGGGCATGCATCCAAAATACAGAACTTCCTAAATCCCAATTAACATTCATGCATAATAATTCAAAACACTGTACCTGCAACTTGGCCAGGTTAGGGCCGACCGATTGTTTGAGATGTTTGTGAAACTGCGACACCTTGTGGCTGTGACTGGTAGTCAGAGTGGAGATTTTACTATCTTTCAGGTCGGCATAACGGGCTGCTACTCCGCCCTAGAACATAACACGGAAGATTATAGCATTATCAAATCATTTTTTCGCGGATACCCCTTTTGTCCATCAGTCTTGCAGCAGCCGACCGAAAGATAGTAAAATACCTGGCCAAGTGCGAGATTGCAAGGATTGTTCTAATAGCACCTCAGATTATGTTTAGCTGTTGATTTTGAAATTAATAATACTGTTGTGGAAACCAGAATATAAAATCAAAATAATGAAATTATTTATAAGTTTCACCAAAACAATTAATTGTTAATGACTAATTCACAAGAAAGAATCTGTCTGATATGCACATTAACTGTGATAGTGTATACTATCTAATTAGTTAAAACAAACGTCTAAACTTTTACTCCAATTTAATTTTAAAATATGGTTTTTACCAAGTTTAACTATTCAGTAATTAAAATGGTCAGATGCAATCGACAATATGAGGATACATTTTATTTCATAATTTGACTATTAAAATCTACATTAACAGAGTACAAGTTAAGAGTACATTACCTCTTCTTCAGTTTGGAATGATTCTGGAGTTTCTTCCTGAAGACCTTGCCACATCTTGTAAGCAGCCTGACGCTTGGCAAGCTTCTTAGACTTGCCCGTGCCGACTTCACGACGCTTCAACAGTGCACACACAATCGTGAATTGACGTTCATGTGGAAGACCTAAATAATACAAAAGCATACTACAATTCACCTTTGCTATAACATGGAATTAGTTGAATCTGTTAAGATTCATACTTACGCCTATTTACATTATCATCATTCTCAGCATGGTAAGAAGGCGGTGGCCAAAAGCGCGACATACACAACTCTTGGAGCCAACCAACAGGATTGCCCATTAATTTATCTTCAATTGTTGATGCTGCTACATTAGTACTAAAAATCATAATGAAATATTTACGTAAGCACTAGGCCTGTTTATACTTTATTAAATTTTTTTAACCTATGAATCTACTTATTACAACAGCTACAAACTTACGGCTGATCCGTAACGACAGTGCCATTGGTGTTTTGATCAGCAGGTGCTGCTCCAGTCAATTTGTCCAGTAAAGCCTTAGCAGCCGAGTGCTTAGCTTCCTTCTTGGAACGGCCAGTACCCATTGCTGTAATCACATTCATTATTAATTTGTTGAACACAGGAATATGTTTGTAAGGCTTAATCGCCATTACTTACCAACAAGATCAGCAACTGTGACACGGTAGCGGAAAGTTGGTTCATGAATCATTCCCTCAATCTGTACCAGTTCATACTTTGGTACAGTACCACGACGAGCCAATAGTTCTTGAAGGACTGACACAGGTGTTTTCAATGGCAATGCTCGCATTTCCTGCAATGAAAAAAAAAGTATCCACCTACTTCTAACAATATAACCCATGACATTATTTACAGTCTAGTTATTTTGTTGTTATATATAGTCCTGCCATATAACTACACTGTGTGATGGAAAGCATAAGCAGAATCCAAGAGTGGTGGTCACCATACTCATTGCAAATGCAAACAATGCAACAATTCAGCATGGTGACCCACACCATGGCAGCCTAGTGATGCTTCTGCATCATTGAGCCTCAGTTATCATGCCTTTAATTTTTAACTGACTCAAAAAACAAAATTCATAATTTGGTGATCATATAATGTAGGACTAATTTTTAAATTCCTTTTAATTTTATTTATGAGGGTATACCTATTATTTGTATTTCACATTCTCATCTTAAAAATTAGCACCTGTAGGGGTGGGAAATTAAGCAATCAAGACTATAATTTATATATTAAGTGGAAGTGGATAATACTTTTCTTAAATTTGGACCCCTGAATTTATGATCAACTTTTTTTTAATCTTTATTGTTTACATATTTTATGTAGAGGCTTTTAATCAAACATGATTATGACAGCCTCATTGTATCCTATAGTAACTACCAACATTAAAGGGTTTCAAAAAGTTTTATTATGAACAACTGATTATCTTAATTGTGTGGGTAGTACTTTATAAAAAGTATTTTTTTTTTTTAACATAAATATAGTATATATTATAATTTTTCAAAAACTTTCACACAAGAAATAGTAGAAATAAAGCATAACTGTAAGAGAAAGTATTTGAAAGGATCTGCTAATGAAAACAAGAGTACACCCTACTCTTCTTCTCGAGGTTAAAAAAGTTAGTAGGGGGGGGGGGGATAAAAGTAAAATTATTATTATAACACAATCAGTTGTAACAAATATGAATGAAGGGTTTGACAAAATTAGAATAAGAGAAATTAAATCTTAACAAGAAACTACTACTACTCTACTTTTTTGGAGAACCACAACTTTGATTTTTAACAAACACTCAACAGGGCTTTCGTCGGGCATCAGTGTGACAATGTGAGTTGATGGAGTCATTGGTGAGGATGATGCATTGTGTAACAACCAGATCCGTGTTTGGTCGCATCAAATTTATTATGTGCGTAAACAGTATGTGTAATATTATTCAAAATTTTCATATATGTATGCTGCTGATACCTGTTCAACTGTTATAACTTCACAAATGCAATAAAATGGTCTTTCGACAATGGTATTATTATCAACATAAATAAAACAGAATGTATGCCCTGTCTCCATATCTTAAAAAATACCGTCTACAGTAGGGCATAGCTATGAATGTCTACATAGCAAAATAATATCAAGGTGCGTGATGCAAATATAACAATGAATATGGTATGGGAATATTTATAGGTATTTGGGGTTGACTATGGATAGCAACTTTTCTTGGAAAATATATATCATATTTGTGGGATAAGTTGAGATCTGTTTTAACTAATTTTCACCACCTTAATTTATTTTTGGACAGGGCCACTTTGTACAGTGTACTATGCACTAGTGGATTCACTTATCTCTAATTGGCTAGCATGCTTTTTTTATGATATACATGCTTTGTTAACACACATTTAAGACCTAGCAAGACAAAATAAAGCAGATATGAATCAGATTCATGAAACTACAGATTCATAAAAAAACAATGTTGTAGGATGCTTCCAGTTCATTAGAAAGTGGTGATGATGTTAGCATCAGACAGTCAGGTAAAAGTTCAGAATCAATTCAAGACCTGTAGATCTCAGAAAAACACATACATAAAAGGTTTGTTTAACACCCTTTTAACAGTTATTATGGACAAAAATTTAGTTCCAGTTATATTTAACAGTTTCCTGTTGGAAATAGAAAATACTTGGACTACTAAAGCTTTCAAAAATAAGCAGTGAATTCCTGCTAGATCATATTATAAAGGCTTCTAGACAGTTTCTTTTTCCGAGTAGGGATTTTATAGTTTGATTTATTTTAGTTTGCAGTTTTATTTTGCCAAATAAATATATTATTGCTGTGATGTATTAAAAAAGGGGAGCTACGTCTGCCAACAAACAGAAAAATCACTTTGGCAGAAGTATATGTTTACGGAAAAGAAATTAAATCATTTGATTTTTTTTTATAATTATATTTCAATTACTTACTCTCTTTGCAGCCTCATCAAGAGGTAAGCGTTCCATGGTATTTGGAGGCTTAGGTCGGTTCTGGTAACGACGACGTGGGCCTGGAGGTACATGTTCACCATCTGGGCCAGCCCCGTGCACTGGCATGCCATGCACCACACTTGGAATACCACCCGGCACCACACCCGGGTGAGGATGTACTACATTACCGTCCATCTAAAAATCAACAGTATTAAATTTATAACAATTAATAAAAAATATATTTCATTTCAGTTGTTAAATTCTAAATCGAAATTTAATATCTGAATATTGATTTTTCTTTAAACATATTCGATTACGGCTAGTAATTAGTATTTGTTAACATACCCGAGTTCTAATTACAAACATTGAGTTTAATGAATATTCCTTTAGCGATGAAGGTAGTCTTTGCAATTCTTATTAGATAGGTAGTGACTGGTTAATAAAACTTCTAGACCCTTATCAAAATGCAGTAGGAAACTATAAACAAAATTCTTGGTAATAAATTGAAGAAAATTCAAGAACGTGATTTTGAACGAAGATTTAAGTTCAATGACATGGCGCCCGCCAGCCATTAGAGTAGTTCAAAATGGCTACACTGCACATGCCGGTTTCCGGCATCAATATCAAAACATACTTTGTTTTTAAAAGAATGATTTAGCAAAGTTAAGACGATTCATAAGTTTTTTAAAATAAGGCCAATTTTAAAAAGATTTCTTTTACAACAAACGTAATCAAGCGTTACATTACATACCATTGCTTCAAAAAGTGTATTAAATTCAGTCCGAACCGAACACTGAAATTAATTGTATTTTGTATTTTGCACTGCGTTTGGTAGTGGTTTCATAGAACATAAATTTACACTAACCGCGGAAAACGTCTTCGCTTTCTGCAAATGGATTATCGAAATCAGTCACCGGTTGTCAGACTAAAAGAACACCTTCCCTAAATTACAAAATTTGACGAGTGATGAGGTAATTACTATGTTTAATGTACGAAAGGTAATTTTTATATAAAGAAATTTACACTTTTTTTAGAAAGTGCATTGGCAATTTTGGAGTTATATAAAGTTTATATATTTTAGTAAATATTGCGGTCATAAAATATCTTTAGCAAAAAGTTTTCATTAAATGCAGATTTAAGTAAAAACTTTTCAATCAACAATTAATAAATAGCAATATTTTTCAGGCACAATTTTCGTATTACTCTTTTACCGTAATAGAAGATAGTTTTTTCAGGCTGGCAATTCTTTCCCAGGCCGTAGCAGATTGGTGTATTATCTATGGCCAGCCACAATATCAATCAGTTTAGTTTTTATATGTTGCAACATACGACATATTTTATGGCTATTTTGTTATTAGAAACCATTAAATATTGAATATTTTTTTTTTCAAATTTAGGCAGTTTTCTTCTGTGCCTCTCTACACTTTAACGTAATGTAATAATAGTCACTACATTTTCGCACAATATAATAATAGAATTAAAATACATATTATTTCATTGTCATGTGGGATATACCATGATACATTGTGTATACTATCAATTTTTTTGATACAAACAACCAACCACATAATACGTTTGCACCCGTGCTCTTTTGATTTTTTTTGTTATGAATTTTTAGCAATTTTGAAGCATTATCAATAAAAAAATTAAAACAAACAACATTAAACTGAGAACATTAACTATTGATTTAACGAATTTATAAACTTTATCAACCCTGTCTTTTATTCAGCATCCGTTTTTCTTTTAATGAGTTTCTTTCTTGGAAGAAATGTTATCTTTTGGGACAGCAAGGAAATCTGGTTAGGATCAATAAGAAAATACAAATACTATTTGAAACAAAACATCACTTCATATAACTATTCGATGATTCATTTAAATAAACAAACATTAGAAAAATCATTAAGTTGAGTGCTGCCGTTTTTAACATGATCCTCATTCATTTTTTCTCAAATTGCACGAGAATTATCAAGTACATAGCGGAAGATGCAATAATCTGAAATAAAAAGGGTAGGCTTAAGTACTCGCCAGAACAGGATTCATTTTGCTTTATTTTTAAAAATAGAGCCAGAAAGAGAGAGCAGTGTAATTAGACTAATGCCATATTAAGTCATCATCATAAACTACAACACGGACGTCAATGGATATGCTTAGAATTAAAGATAGAAGTTAGGAAACACTTAGCTAGCACAAAAGATAAGTTATATAAGTAGTTCTTTGCTTAAACTGTTAACAATTCGCTCATGTTCAAAAGTTTTACACTATTTAAACTTCTACCTGTGCTAATTGCGCGGCCAACCACGAGACGAGAGCTTGCCCGATTAAAGACACACCAGATTTTAAACCGAAATGCTCACATTGCAGCCGGTTCAAAAAACCATGGGACCATCGATGCAGATCACAAGATTGCTCCACATATAAACTTAAATTAGAGCAGCTAATCATAAATACTTATTACTGAATAATTTATACAGTAGTAGTTGTAGTACCTATTTGATAATGGATAATATCACAAAAGGCCAGTTAAATCTTCATAATTCAAATTCAAATTTAAAATCATTTATTCAATCAGACACTAAGTGGCATTTATGAACGTTAAATTGAAGCTACAGATAAAAATCACAGATCGACACAAACAGACGCCACAGATGTACTGTATTGTCAAGGTGAATTAGGTGAAAACACCTAATTCACTCTCTGCCTGTGTCGATCCATACGATCCATAATCTCCAGTTTCCAAAATGCGTAAAGCTTTATGAGAAGAATACTGGCAAAGAAACTCATGGCCATTCTTTTTAAAAGTTAGATAATCAAATACAATAGATTACATACATAGTTGTTACCACCTAATTTAATTTTATTTAAATGCTATAAAAACTAACGTACTACAAAAAAAAATCACTCAGTGATACCATTGAAGGTTTGAACTTAAACATAGAAATCATTCAAGGTGTACATCTACTTACATTCAACTACAAAATCTACTGTTAAAATAATTTGTAACTGGGTTAAGAGGCTATAGTTGCAGTTGAACGAACTAAATTAATAGTATTGGCTAAAGCTTCGTTGACTAGGCCAACCAGTCAGCCCTGTTGACTTAGACGTATCTGGTGCCTTCGACAGTGCGATGGCACCAGATATATCTAAGTCAAGTATGTCGAGGGCTCCAGATTTATCAAGTCAATCGCAAATAATTAAAAATATTTATTCTCTTATCACCTCGCACTTCTCACAAGGCACAACTAAATTGAGACTTAGGCATCATTCTGTGTCGAAGGCGATTACGATAGGGTGTTCTTCGGAGTCAGTGCTAGGTCCATATTTGTGGAATATAGGCTTCGACGATTTTCTTACAATACTTAAAACATCCGGATGTACCCTAAACGCGTATGCGGGCGACGGTTAATAGAATCTGATACTAGAACAGGACTTGAGAAACTAGCTAGTAGATGTTTGAATGCTAATATCTCTTTTGGGTGTATGTAATTGATTGACTTTTGCACCGAATAAAACGTTCTAGCTACTTCTAAAAAGGTAATTTCAAATCACCGCAGTGTACTAAATTTGAAAATGTTGCTATTAA
Source organism: Hyphantria cunea (assembly GCA_003709505.1). Taxonomy (NCBI): domain Eukaryota; kingdom Metazoa; phylum Arthropoda; class Insecta; order Lepidoptera; family Erebidae; genus Hyphantria; species Hyphantria cunea. The sequence continues at coordinate 545,329 of PKRV01000557.1, read as the reverse complement.
AAATAAAACCTCGGTTTGTTATTTGGGATTGGTTTTAGAAAGAAACTTTCCATTCATCAAACATATTAGAACAGTTAATGGAAAGTCTAAAAAGAGTTTTTTTGCACATTTATGGAGCTACTAATTTGGGTTTTATTTGCTACGGTGATCATGTATGGGCTGATAGGGCTACTGTACATCTGTCTGTCGCAAACTGTTACAAGGCCAACGACTTGCATTGATTTTCTTATGCAAGGCATATAGGTTGGTTAGCACTGAGGCTTTGCCTGTGTTGGTGGGTGTTCTTCCGGTCGATCTTGAGGTACAAAGACGTGCAGCCATGTACTATTCCACACTTCAAAACATGGAATGCGATTTTATGAGGGTACGAGGCCGCGATAAAATCATAAGATTGTCTCAACAGCATTCCAATGTCTATAACAACGTCTTGGATAAATGGCAACAACGATGGGATGAATCATCTAAAAGGTGCCACCTCTACCAGTTCTTTCCACCTGTTCGCGAATGGTTATCGAGGACATGGCTCGATGTGGATCACTGTGTTGCTCAATTTTTTCAGGCCACGGTTACCTTAAAGAACAAACCATGCACATTTAAATTAGATTCACCATTGTATCAACGCTCGATTCTAGCGGTGAACAGTTGGCTCATCATGTCCTCTGAGAATGTAATCTTTGGTACAATGAATGTAACATAATGCTAAATAGCATACAAATTACATCTGGGGCGGTTTATTACGGGGATTTCGTGTCAACTGCGGTGAATTTCCGTATGTAAATATAACTCACTTACGACCTATAATATTATCCGTGAAAAGGGAAACACCAAGGATAATATAACGGGTAATCCATAATGTTATCTGTGGTGCTTTCCTGTTTGAAAAGGTTTATTTGACTTCTTTTTGTCTCCCGCTTTGCTAAGGAGGGTAGTGAACATATTCTATTTATAACTCCTCCAGCTTTTCTTCTGATTAATTTCGTGAGTCTAAGAAGAGACCAGAGCTCAGCAGTGCGACATTATGGGTTGTTGATGATGATGAATTTCGTTACGTGTGCCAAGACAGTTTAATTTTTCCTGGGATTTTCCGAGTGTCATAACTCGGTGTGTTCGTGGGTCATTTCTGTCGATCCTGTTGCACAGGAGTTACAGTGGCGGGCGTGTGGGTGGATAAGCTCCTGGCGTCGGATTTATGGTCCAAAAATCGCTTAGAAGCAGCGTAGAGAAAGTTGGCTGTATATCATAAAGGCTAGATTGACTTAAAATTATCCACAAAAAATTCAGGAGTTCCTTTGCCTTTGATGAAATCGGCTTGCTCCTGTGGTATTTGCAAGTCTAAAAATGTCAGACCCTGTGGTTAATTATATGTAAAATAACAATACTTTGCTAGCATGAGAAATTAGGGCCAGAGTTCTATAATTGTCACATTTACAAACGGTTTAGATACTGAGAAATTTTCGCCAAATTCTTAATCTTTTTGAAATTACTAAAGCGAATTAAGAAGTCTGATATATGTCTCATAATAGTCTTAATTTCTGTCTGCTAGTCTCTGTCGTCGGCTGATGAGTGATGAATTGACACACGTCCCGCCGCAATTGTCCATCGCGTTCCGAAATTAAAAAGAACTAAGGCGCGAAAAGAAGATTAATAACGTGATAGTATGTTACAAAATTATGCCCGCAGCAATTTCATAGGTGCTTACACAGCCTGTTCTGGACAAAACAGTTAATTTTTTAATCGAATTACGTAATTTAATTTTTTTTCATTTCATCCAATTTCAATTTATATCTGTAATGTTGTATTGCCACGATCGACTGGACTAATAGCCGCGATCGACCGGACCGACTGTTTAGCCACCCCTACCTTAGAGACATGACCGACCCATTCCTACTTCAGCGTGCTGATTCTCCGTGCGATATCGGTTACTTCAGTTCTCTGTCGAATTTTTTCGTTATAGAACCCTGGGAGAGCCACGCTTCGGCATGAATTTGCCGGCTTGACCAAAGTGATACCACGACCTCAAAGAAAACCGGTGTAAAACAGCGCTTGCACTGTATTTGATCGAGTGAGTGAGGATACCAAAAGGCCCATACCCCAACCTCTCCTCCCTTCCCCTTCCCCATCCCCCAAATCCCGGCAACGCACTTGTGACGCCTGTGGTGTTGCGGGTGTCCTTGGGAGGCAGTAATCGCTTACCATCAAACTATACGTGTGCTGGTTTGCCAGATATTACATAAAAAAAAATCCATTGCACTCTCCATCCCACACTAAATGACTTTAAACTTGTGGACTAGTCCAACGGCGGGTTCCCCTTTCTGCTCAGATTATCACAATGGGTAGGACGCACTGGTTAAAAGTTTTGGCTTTCATCGGACCAGTGACTCGAAAATATGACAAGCAATGGACGCCTGAAGTAGATATTTATGGTAGTCTAATCACTGTATTATTACTTTATTTTATACGGCCTCTAAGCTGCAAGAGATATCTAGTATAGAATACTTAAAATGTTTTTAATAAAATAATATTTTGCCGTAATGTTCAGACGGAAATTTGTTCAAGTACGATTTATTACTCTGACGTCAGTGATTATACAAAAAGTAAAAGAGAAAGTTTTTAAAAATATTATATCGTAACATTGAGAATTAATTACATATTAAAGTCTCAAAAAATTTAGTTCAAGTATTTTTATTCACAGACACGAAAATAATTCGTTGCAATAATCTTATTGGGGAATACCAATCTAAATTTTAAACAATACTTAAAAATTGTATCGTAATAGGTGTCATAAAGCTTTAGCTACCTAGGGGGGTATATGTGTAATGTGTAAGTCATTTAAAGTACAGAAGCCGTGACATTTCAAGTTGTGTTTGAATTCGAAAATGTTGCGATCTCTAGTAGATAGAATCTGAGTATTTGGGATGTTACCGCACCCATTTTTTTTTATAACGGGGGGAAATCTTCATGGATGTCCTCCGCTCTGGGGTGAGAGCGAAGGGGTCTGTCAGACTTTTACTGACTAAAACCCCCCGGTTTTCCGTCTCTCTCCTACGCCAGGGATTACGGGAACTTAAAAGGCATCCGCAATCCCCGACTAGTGCCGGCCCGCTGCTGCGGACCACATCTCGTCAGTGAGAGGATGAGGTATTTGACTCCCCTTGAGACTTCAAAGAGGGGCGCACAGGTACTCTAAGCGCCGCCACCTCGGGTCCGGTTGGATGGGACGGACACCCCCAAGTCCACCGCCCCTGGACCCAGTTAGGGAGGCCGGTGGAGGTCAGCGTATACCCTCCTCCGACGCCCAGTCCGCCTTTTGCGGACTGAGAGAGATGTCAGGATCTCCCTCTCCCTTTCCGCAGCCTCCTTCTGCGAGATGACGGCTTCGCAGAAGGACACCACCGCGTCCCAGGACTCCTCGCCGTCGACCATAGAACAAACTACGGCCGGCAGCGAGAGGTCACTGCCTACTACAGAGATGAGGGCACGGCGCGGCCCCTCCCAAGCGGCACACTCTGCCAGCGTATGCCACGCCGTATCCTCCCGACAGGCGATGCAGTGGTGACACCGAGCTTCCGGCTCCCTGCCTATGCGACACAGGAACCTCTCGAAGCAGCCATGCCCCGAGAGGATCTGCGTCAGATATAACGAGAGGGAGCCGTGCCTTCTCCCGAGCCACAGGTCGAGCACTGGTCGAATGGCCTCGACAGTGACTAGGCCGGCGGAAGGGCTTGAAAGCCTGTCCCACCGTTCCGCCACCAGGATCTCGCGTAGCTGTGACCGACGCCAGTCAGACAGTCCTTCACCGCGGGCCCGCGCGTCCTCACGCCACCTATGTAACGACGCGCGGTTTTTTGCCTACAGGTCTTAGGGCGGAGATCCGGCCAGCACACAAGCCGCCTCATAGGAGATTGTACGATAACCCCTAACGACTCTGACGGCCATCACCCTCTGCGGCTTCCGGTGATTGAACCAGCCGTCAGGTCAGCCGCCCAAATCGGGGCCCCATACAGGGCCATCGACCGCACGATCCCCTCATACAACCGCCTGCAGGCGGCGTTTGGGTCCAACCCGTTGGGAAGCAGCGTTGTTAGCGCCCCAGCTGCGCCCAACAACTTGGGTGCTAGCTGCCGGAAGTGGGGGCCGAAATCCCACCGGTTATCGAGCACCAGTCCCAAATATTTTAGAGTTGGCTCGACAGCGATACGAACCCCCCCAACCACCACTTGCGAACCCGGTGGCGGCGCCCGTCGGGGGCCATGAAAAGTTATGGCCTCCGACTTGTTGAGGGCCACCTCCAGGCCGAGGCGCCGTATGCGGCTCACCACCTTTGAGACCGCCGCCGTCGCTAGCAACGCTGCCTCCCTGTATGAGCTTCTTCGGGCAGTAACCAGCGTGTCGTCAGCGTAACACGTCAGGTTCACACCCGGTTGGAGCTCGCCTCTCAGCACCCAGTCGTAGCCGATGTTCCACAGGAGCGGGCCCAAGACCGAGCCCTGTGGAACACCGTACGACATGGGGCGTTGGTGTCTGCCATCACGTCCCAGATAGGTAACACACCTCTCCGTCAGATAAGCCCCAACGATGCGGCGGAGGTAGGGAGGTACCCGATGGTAGCGCAGTGCCTCTCGAATACAACTCCAGGACAGAGTGCTGCAGGCGTCGGAGATGTCCAAGGACACCGCCAACATCACTCCACCCCGGGACACCGCTTCCTCCGCCAGATCTCTCACTCGCGAAATCGCCGTAATAGTGGAGCGCCCATGCCGAAACCCGAACTGGCACTCGGTCAGGTCCGGCCCAACCTCGCACATGTGGTGGACGAGGCGGGCTGCGACTATCCGCTCGAATAGCTTTCCCACCTCGTTCAGCAGCACTATGGGCCGGATGTTACTGCACCCTAACCTAGTCAGTTACTAATTTTGTTCATTATCTGGCCTTCAAGAGCTGATGAAAGAAGCCTTTGTAAAAGTAATCATATACTAGGAAGTATTAGGTAGGCTCTTTATTATTTGAAGAACTACACTTTCTTTGAATGGAAATATTTACAACTTCGTATGCATAGAAGAAACTATTTCTAGAAGCCTGACATCTTCTTCAAGTAGGCTGCAATATGGCGAGAAAATATCTCAAAATTTTGTTAAAAGACTGCAATTACTATACGTGTATAGTATGCATGCAGTGATTAAAGCGAGACATATACAGATAAGTCTCTTTAATACCTAACTTCATCGAATTAGATAGTTTAATAGCCAAAAAACTATTTCTTAAAATTTAAAGAGTCGTTTTTGTTTAAGTAATTATGAAATAAATAGCAATCCTTTTTTTATGATATAGGTGGCAAACGAACAGACGTATCGCATGTCATGTCATTATCGACGTCTTTAACAGTCTACTTTTGGATAAAGGCTTTTTTAAGAAAGGATTGTGTTGGTAAAGGGTTTGTTTCTAGTTTTCCTTCTCGTCGCTGTGATGGTGTCCTGCACAGTCGCCTTTTACGACCCTCGTGGGAAGAATAGACGATGTGGCACTATATATTCTTAATCTGACACTACCCGACAAAATGGCAATCGGTTGGAGTCCACGATTGTCTCCACGTGTTTTTTCTTTTACTAGTTCCCCCTTTTAATTTTGTTTTAATATGATTAATTAAAATGTGTTCCCATGTTCTTCTCGAAAGTTCTATATATACAAATAAATATAATTGAAGCGTTTGTTTATAATTTTAAATTAACAGATTTTCAATAAACGCGTAATCTAAAAAGTATCATAAATCAAATCGGTTGTACGCTACTTAATCATGCAATCAGTTTCAGAAATTTTTCTGTATCTCTGTTTTCATGTAATCTTTAGAACGGCTGGATTGATTTGCCGGAACTTTCACTTTCATATAGCTGATGATATAAGGAGTAACTAGTAGGCTACTTTTTTAGACTTACTTCACCCCCAACAAACGCGGGTTACACCGTGGGGCTCAGCTATTCTATCTCTAAATTAATGAAATATGTATAATAACAAACTAAACTTTCTTTTATTTTTACGAAGCAGTGATGAAATATCTGTTGGCTATCCACTCGACACGGTCTGTTGCTTTAAAATATAATGTCTTTACTTAAGCTAGACGCGATTTCGTTTTGTATAATATCATAGTTACGTAGTTATTATATTATGTATTTGGAGTAGATTTCATTCGAGTTTCAGGCACAAGTAAAAGCTAAAAACTCTCTGAAGGAGAGGCTCATAGGCTGAATATATCCAGCAGCGGACTACTAATAACTGTTTATGATAATTTTATCTAATGATGATAATTTACCTTAGTTATTAGTGTGGCATCAAGTGTAATAAGTCCAAATGTAGTAATTTCATCATTTTGGTGGGTCATCATCGAAGAAAAATGTTGTATCTAGAGGTGAGAACAATATTAACTATGTAAAGTATTCATTAAACTCTCTATGAACAGTATGACTACCTCAGTGGCGCAGTGGTAGTGTATGAGACTGCTGTGCTTAAGGTCTTGGGTTCGATTCCCGGGTCGGACCAAATGTTTGTGTGACCTGCAAATATTTGTTTCGGAGTTTGGGTGATTTCTATGTATCATAAGCATGTATTTAAAAAAAAGTATATATTTGTATCAGTTGTCTAGTACCCATAACACAAGCCTTGCTTAGCTTGGGACTAAATGGCGTGATGGGTAAAAAAAAATGTATCAGGCAAGTAGATATTTACAACAACCCATAATGTCCCACTGCTGGACTCGGGTCTCCTCTCAGGAGAGGGTTAAGGCCATACGTCCCCACGCTGGCCAAGTGCGGGTTGGGGACTGGCAAGAATACGTTGTGGCTACGTAAATCTTGCCGTTGGATGTTTTTAAGCCGCCCGAAGGCCTCCAACTAAGCTTCACGACTGTTATCGTATGATAACAACCGGGACCGACTGCTTAACGTGACCTCCGAATCACGGAGACGCTCATGGTAACATGCCACCAGCGGTCACCCATCCAGGTACTGACCGCGCCATCGTTGCTTACCCTCGATGATTGTTTCTAATCACCGAGTGCAACTGGGCTATGAGCGCCACATATTTATATATATATAGTAGATATTTACCTCTAATAATAAACGAATATCATGTCTTTCAATCGGTACGGTGTGCAACGTCTGTCCTATTTTCAGTAACTGTAAAAAGAAAATTAATTCAATTAAAATACTGTAAAACACGGCAGCATAAGACAGTTACTGGTTACGTTAAATATTGCGCTGCATTGCAAGCAAGCATTTAGATTACCAAATGCCTACTATTCATAGAATAGGTTTAAACACAATATAAAATAGTTGGCTTGTGTTTGAGTGGAAACCTTAATTAAGCAAAGTACGCCTTGCGACACGATGGACCAACGACTTGAGGAAAATAGCTGGTAACGGATGGATGCACACTGCCCAAGACTGGAATGATTGAAGCTCACTGATGAAGGCCTTTGTTCTGCAGCAAAAGGCCATAGGCTGAAATATACTAAAACAATTCTAATTAAATAAATTATATACATGTACATTTGTACCTCTTGTTTCAAAATGGTTCCAGATCTCGCCAAAATAAAAATTTTCATGACTTGATAAATTATCCAGACTGAACAATTAATTGTGAGATGCAAATGGAAATCTTTCTCTACCACAATACTGTGATATATTATATGCGATTCGCTGACGATAGAGTGAAAACATTGTATAGTCGTTATTAGCAACACGGCTTCAAATGCTCTGACTATCTGACGCTTTGTTTCAAGAGCTTTTATGTATAACTTCTCCATATATTGCAAGTTTAATATTTTTGCATTGGCTTTCACACAGAATTCCAGGACATTCGTTTTGTTTGTTGTTACAGCTGAGATTTTTTCTCGTATGTTCATTAATAAGGTAACCAACATCAGTATCAACAAGTAATAAAAAGACAAAACAGTGAATTGTATCTGTTGAGGTATCGAGAATGTTATAAACACTAAAACTTTTTTCCACATTTCATCGTGACGAGTAAAGTTAATGCACACTTGGAGTAACAGTAAGATCGGCAGGAAACCCAAAATAATCACATTCACTTGAAACCGGTATCTCCTTAGGATACGTTCAATTTTGGAATTTGGTGGTTCAATCATATTTGCTATATTATTGATGATATTAACGAAGACGCAACGGTTATTAAACACACATATATATGCAGTTATTGAGACCAGAAAGGAGACTATTAATTCTAATATATAATTCATTTGTGTCACTATTTCTCTAGTCATTGAGTTATCGCCAAGAGATTCATATACGTATCGGACGTGCAATACTAAAAATGATGCCATAAACAAAACATATGATAGGGCACATATGGAGTTTAGATAAATTGTTTTGGGTATAATCATTAAACCGTGTTTGTTATCAAATTTTAAACTGTATGGGAAAAGACCGAACACTGAAAGAATAACATATAAAGGCTTAAAAATATTACGTAAAGAGAGATTATATTTAGGATTTGTATACAAAAATGTTTTAATATCAAACAGCATTATGAAAGCGAATACGTCAGTGTTATTGTTGGAAACTTATGAACAAATGCATCATTTACTTGATTATTACCGACGAGTAATTAAAATACACAATTACTATCCAGAATGAAAAGATATCATCTTTGTACATTAATTATTCAGTAAATTTTTATGTTCAAAAGTACAACGTGATATTAAATACATATTATTTTTTTTATATTTCAGTGTAATTTGAAAGATTTGACATTTCGTTTGTGTGTAATCTCGCTTTAAACCGTGTTAAAATGTCTTCATCGTTATCATTAGTAGGTATTACACGCACTTTTCACGTGTTCCTACTTCTCTATGATTGAGATTATGCTTATAAATATAATAATAAAATATTAACTTGGTTCACAGCTAATAGGAATACATTTACAATTGTTTGGAAAAAAAATCAATGTACAATCCACAGTACAATGAGTCTTATTGTAGTTATACCAGTAATACTAGGAATTCAGGAATGTATATTACAAAATAAGCCAAAATAACATGAAGATTATAAGAAAGAAATGTACATTCTTAATAACAGTGGAGTGTGGAAAATTGGCGGTATTTCCCGCCCGTTCTTCGGAGAGCACGTTGGTTGCAGTTGGTCCCGATTATCATGAATCCTGAATCCCAAATCTTATTGGGAAGTCAATGCCTTCAAATGTACCGACAACTTGTTCAATCTTCGAATCCATTTTGCTCTTAGGGTTCCGGAAATCCGATGCCAGTCGCTTTGTTGGAAAACTGAAATACACGTAAAACCGTTTTTGTAATGGTAAGCGGCTACCGCCAACAACTTCGACCTTTTTGAACTAGGATTCAAGCCCAAATAATCTTGGGAATAATATAGACTAGGAAGATGATATTACGAAGATCCTGGTATCGTTGCCGTTCTTGCTACAATCGTTACTTTGATGCAATAAACAAATAAGACAACAATGACCAATCATGTATTCAAAAATACATCTACCCTCTTGCCAGTTACATTACGCTTTAAAGATTCCCAACTAATAAGATTGCCTTAGATTATAAATAGCCTGGTCCCTTTACATCAATCTTATTTGATTCTTGTCAGTCTTGTTACTTTGCACAAAAAGTTAATGCCCTCAAAACTGTTACCTAGTTTTATATTAATAAATATGTCGATCTACCTGCCTATTCAAGTAGTTTTTATATCTGCCAGTCTTTATTAAGGTGTTATTATGCTTTGGCGATCATACGATATTTTAGATATATACCTAAGTTTAGTTACTGCCGAAATGCCAAAGAGTTTCGATGACACTATGCTCACCTAGTACTTATTTAAGAAATGACTTCAAAAGCTTTTATTATAATCTTGATTTAAAGCTATATTGGTACTAATACTTATTGTTAATATGATTTCATTGTTTTGCTTCAGCGAGCAAACGAACAGATGGTCTGATAAGATAAGAAACACAAGTTATCAAACTGCAAATAGTGCGATATCAAAAGACTGAATTGACGCTAAAACAGCATTTCGTAGAAGAAACTTTTTACTTTTAGAACATTTAGACAAGAAGGTTTAAAAAAGAAAAAAATCGTATCAAAACTTCAAACCCAAATAAAAGCGAAAATGAAATAAATATACTCCTTTTTTATATAAAAACATTGTTTATTATAAAAATGCGTATTACGAAAACCTCTTCATTGATTTGTCGCTGGACTAAGCAGTTTCTGAGAGGTAATTCATATTTAGGTGCTGTGGACAACAGGTGTACTAACCATCATGTCAAGAAGAAGTACAGTACCTGCCCTCAAGGAATGAAGGTTACTATTTGCGGGGCGGCTGGATGCACAGGTAAGATATTTAAATTGTCTACCTATGAAATATGCTGAAACTTTGTTGATTTCGTAATTATTTTGATAAAATATTTTTGCTCAGGTATTCATTTATATCTTTATGTATATGGGCCTACCAAAATGATTCTTCTTTGCCTGATGGAGAATATGAGCAGAATTCAAGAGTAGTGGTCACCATACTCATGGTGAATGCGGAAAAACCAATAGTGCAGTATGGTTACCATACTATAGTAGCATATTGAGATGTTTCTGCGTTATGGGGCCGTTACGCGTCAACATTGAAGATTGTAGGTAGAAAAAAATAATAGTTCAAATCAATAACGTTTATATGTTTTGAGCAGGTCAGCCTCTAGCACTCCTATTAAAACAGTGTCCCCTGTTAGATGAGATAGCGTTATATGACCCATGTTTTAACTGCGGCTTCGGCGTTGAGTTGAGCCATGTTGACACCAAATGTAAAGTATCATCGTACTCCGGCAGACATATGCTGTGTGATGCATTAAAAGTACGTCACCATTTTTAGAAATATTTCTTTTTTTTTTTATAAATATTTCTGACATCTAACACACAACGCCATGTAGTCCCAAACTAAGCAGAGCTTGTATTATGGGTACTAGACAACTGATATGAATACATAAATATTTTTTTTTTGTAAATACATACATATTATACATAAAAAACACCCAAACTCCGAAACGAATATTTGCAGATCATACAAACATTTTGTCCGACCCAGGATTCGAACCAGAGACCTCATGGACAGCAGTCGTGTACGCTACCACTGATCCACCGACTTATTATTTTTATCGTAGACTACCTCGGTGGCTCAGTCATAGTGAATGCCACTGCTGTGCTGAGGTCTCGAGTTCGATCCCGGCTAGAAATAGATGTGTGTATGATCTACAAAAAATTGTTTCCTTCTTTGGGTGTTTCTTGTAAAATGCTTGTATTTACAAATGCATATACTTTATATATATATTAGAACTAATATACTAGAACGATCTTCGTTGAAGATCGTTCTTACCTGTGTTGGGAGCATATTTAGAAAAACATGCAGCTTTTATAAAATCCTGCCAGTCGCGAGCTCTTGGACTATAATGGTTTTAATGTGAAAGTTTTTAATAAAGGCACACATAGTATTGATTAGTAACTAAGCCTACATATCACATAATGCCTAGCCATACTTATTACAGAATGCAAAAGTGGTGATCATAGTCGCGCGTGACGGAGTTGATACCTTCGAAAACAATGCGCCAGTTGTTACGGATATTGCCCTGCAGATTTGTAACACATGCCCATTAGTAAGATTTTTTGATACATTCGCAATATCTTTATCTGTTTAGTTGTTAGTGTTGTGGGTCGATCCCCATTTGAGACAACACTTTTTACGATATAAAAATCCTTTTCATGAATGTTTTGAGTTCCCCTGCGACTAATTAAGGCCCTGTTTCCCCAGTTATAGGTATAGGTTTCAGATAGCTTATCTTACAGATAATTTGACGCATCTTCTATATAAATTATGTGAGACCATCTATCAGATAAGCTATTCGAAACTTATATGTACCCGGTAAAACAGGGCCTTAATAATAATAACCCTACGAGTATCTAGGTCTCTCACAGTCCTTGGGAATAGCGGAATCTAACATGAAACAAACGTTGCGGTAACGTTTCTTTGGTCGCCGGAAAAAAGGACTTAAAAGTCCTTTACCAGGTAGCAACAAGGTGCGAGCGTCCAATGGTTGGGTCATGCCGATTTTGTTGTATTCCTTTGGTGTACTTAGATGGACTCGGACTGAGTTAGTTGCCCTTAATAGGAGATTCCGTACATTGTTGACTATATTCCTAATGCACCATCCGTGTTCATCGGTTATGAGATGGCGTATCCCGCGATAATTTGGGGGTCGTGGTCTATTAAATATCAAGACCCTGCACAATCGCGAGATATAAAATCTTAGAGAATATTTTCTACACACTGATGTGGGTATGCATCGCAGTATGGTTGCAGTGGATATTAGATTCACCAGGCATATTATTTCTGGTTGTTCTCGTCTTGCTAACGGCGAATATTTGCGCAGGAACAACAAAGTAGCCAGGATCGTACATCAACAACCGATTCAGCTCTTGAACATGGACGTGCTATGTTATATTGGGATCGACCTATTATTACAGACAAGGCTATTGTTGCCAATAAGCCGGATATTGTGGTGATAGGTCGATTACAGCGCCGTGCAAAAATCGTCGATATCGCTGGTCCTTATGACGAGAATCTCGTGAAAGTCGAAAAAGAAAAACAAATCAAATATTTGGATTTATCTCACGAGATTGTCGATATGTGGGATGTGGATTCGGTGATCATTGTTCCGATTGTCGTATCTGCTCACGGATTGATAGCCAAGAGCCTCGACCAACACCTTAAGAGGCTCCCGATAGAAGGCTGGATCAAGGGTCTGATACAGAAGGCATTCCTCGGCACGGCACGTATAGTGAGAAGGTTCTTGTCTTTGCAGCCTTTCCCACCGGTTTTTTGGTCCCTGAATCCAATCCAATTTTTTATATTTTTAATTAAATATCTATTTTATTTTCCCTTTATATATTTGAAAATTTAATTAATATGTTTGTTAAATGTGATAAAGAGAATAATAATAAATCTGTGGTGTCAGATTAGTAACAAGGTTAATTTAACTAGGAAAGCTTAAACTAGGGAAGTACAATTGGCGGCCTTATCGCTCGGAGATATCTCTCTTGTCACATTTTGCTTACAATAAACTTCGAAACTATCCAACCGATTTTGATGTTATTTGAAAAGAGACGCAGAAGCTACTAAAGGTATATTATAAAATTCTAAATATTAAGTGATGCATACAATATGGGTATATTAAAATAGATTTCTCAAGTATGACGAATACAGTCAAAATTCAATTAGGTCTGTTCTCCGTCACTTAGCACATTCAATTTTAATTTTCCAGTGTTTTACAATAGTGGCAACAGAGCCAGTAGAAAGCATGGTGCCTCTAGTGGGCGAAATACAACGTCTTCGAGGGGTGTATAATCCTCGTATGCTACTTGGATCCGTTGAGTTAAACTGTGTAAGAGCAAATACAGTACTGGCAGACTATTTGAAGGCTCCCCCTGAATCTGTACAAGTTCCCGTAATAGGAGGTGCCACGCCTTGTACTATGGTGCCTGTGCTCTCTGCAGCGGTACACCCCGGCAGTTTGAGTCAAGAGCAGGTAAGCTGTAACCCCCTTACTCATGAATGTAATTTGCCTTTAAGCATCGGTTCTATGTTATTTTAAACTTTAAATATTATAGATTTGAAAACGAAATTAGTTTTACAATAGCAAGTTATTTCGAGTTTTGTGACACTTTTGTGACACACCCTACACTACAACAAGTGAATTTTAATAACAATAATTTATTTATACACAATAAAAACAGCAATAAAAATTATAAATAAATATCATTTCATAAAGAAATTATGGTCTATTGTCTCACATGACAACGGGCCATATTCTCTTTATTACCACGGACACACAAGAATACCTACTGTATCCCAGATTGTCAACCCTCCACCCGTTAAATGGTCTCATCCATATCCATTCCAATTTCAAAAAATCGAAAGTAACTATGTCTGTCTTTATACTTCCACAACTAAACAGGCGCACTGATTTCAATAAAATTTTTGCATCGACATATTTTGATTCTCGAGGAGACACATAGGCTACTCTTTACTGCGATAACCAAAAGGCAGAGCTGCGGAAGCTAGTATTTAATAATTGTATATTTTCAAGTGAATAACAAAAAACCTAAGTCTAAAATTTATGATGAAATTTATGAGAGGCGCTCATAGCTCAGTTGCACTCGGTGATTAGAAACAATCAGCGAGGGCAAGCAACAACGGCGCGGTTAGTACCTGGATGGATGACCGCTGGTGGCATGTTACCATGAGCGTCTCCGTGATTCGGAGGTCACGTTAAGCAGTCGGTCCCGGTTGTTATCATACGATAACAGTCGTAAAGCTTAGTTCAAGGCCTTTGGGCGGCTTAAAAAACATCCAACGGCAAGATTTACGTAGCCTCAACGTATTCTTGCCAGTCCCCAACCCGCACTTGGCCAGCGTGGGGACGTATGTCCTTAACCCTCTCCTGAGAAGAGACCCGAGCCCAGCAGTGGGACATTATGGGTTGTTGATTGATTAATTGAAAATTTATGAGGGTAGATATGAATTAAATGCCAGCGACCATGCGCAAATTACTTTTACAGAGTGACTCGACCTGTAACTGCGTCCAAATAGCGTATATTACTAGTTAGAGGTTGATATATACCAGATATCTATATCTTTCTGACTATAAGCCTTGTACATCCAATACCTTAGGTCTTTAAATAAATCGGGTCAGTTGATAAATAGCTTATCTTCATTTATTAAGCGGGATAATTTTCTTAAAATGAGTTCTGTAATTGCGTCAGCCAATAAAACTTTTATTTTCTCACGTGACCTTACGTTCTATTGCTCAAATATTCAAGTGGAACGATAAATTTATATAAAAAAATTACTTCTTTCCGTGGCTTAACCAGCACATATGACGCTTATCATGGTAAATTGTAACCCATGGGTTATTCTGAAATATGCTGTGTTACTGTAAAGTTTCACTTAAATCTGTTCTGTAGTTTTGCGTGAAAGAGCAACAAACATACATCTTCACAATTACATTACAGTAGGATTAAATTGTGTATGTGTTCTATTTCAGTTGGAATGTGTAACATCATGCATAATGAGCGGTAACGAGGCAGTTTGTGCAGCTAAGGGCTGTAGTGCTGCGACCGCATGTCTAGCTGGCGCATTTGCCATCGCAAGGAACACTATAAATGTGGTCAAAGGGTTACAGGGTACAAGAGTCCTTCAATGCGCTTATGTCGACAGCCTCGGGACTTGTGCACCTTGCTGCCAGTTCTTTGCAAGCGAAGTAAGATCGTATTTTTTACATTCATACCTGCAATTTCTTCATTAGAAGTCAATTCATGTGTCATTTCTTCTTGAAACTCCGAATATTGAATAATAACACTGCAAGTCAATGAAAGATTTTGGGTTATTTTCAAATAACTTATTTGAAACGTTACTTATTTGAAAATATATATATATATATATATATATAT